>BMAU01014977.1:0-20000 GCA_019973935.1 Trichonephila clavipes
TGCACATATCCAACCCTACATATACACTTGGTTCTCTTTTTATGCGGTTTTTTTATGCGATTTTAGAGTTATGCGGTTTTTTATGGCAAGAAAAAAATTTTTTATTCATATTTAATTCTTTTGGTGATTCACTTTTTCTGAAAACGAATAAGAATAACAACTACAACTCTACTATTACGCAATCAATACAACGAAAGAATTTCTCCTTTATATGCAAATTTATACCTTGAACTTTTTCTTTTATTGACATGTTTTCTCTTGATTTGTTCTTAAAAACAAAAAGACAAAAACAAAAATATCCCGCTAAAATTGCGTGTTTTTATGCTGCATTTTGCATTGCATTTGTTTTTATGAAACTAATTAAAAAAGCTTGCATATTAGAAAACATTAGAAAACAAAACTTTGTGAAAAAGGTTACTACCGAAAACCGGAAGATAAATTTACTCAAGTGAATTGTAAGTTTTTTTTTATTTTTTTTAGTGCGTAATTGTACATTAAGTTTTCTCTATAATTTTTTAGTCCTCTTAAAGAAAATGTGTGACAATATTAAAAAACAAAAAAGAAGTGCAATTTCGCTAGAAACCAAAATTAAAATTCTCGATTGCTTGGCGAAAGGAGAAAGATCAACAGCAGTAGGTAAACGTTTTCATTTAGGCGAATCTACTATAAGAGCAATAAAAAAAAATGAAGCGGCAATAAGAAAATCAGTCAGATCTGGTACAAATTTGAGTTCTAAAATTTCATCATATTCAAGAGACACTTTAATAGAAAAAACTGAAAAGGCTCTCGTAATTTGGATTGAAGATTTAACTCAAAAAAAGAATTCCGTTAGATGGACATTTAATCAAGATGAAAGCCCTTAAATTTTACAAGGAGTTAAAAGAATCAGAGCCATCTACATCTTCACGTGAAAGTAATCCACAATTCTCTGCCAGCACAGGGTGGTTAACTGGTTTTATAAAAAGACATTCTTTTCATAATCTAAAAATAAAAGGTGAGGTGGCTTCTGCAGATGAAGAAGCTGCTAGAAAATATCCTGAAAAGTTAGCTAAAATTATTAAAGATGGAGAATATTGCGCTCATCAAGTCTTCAATGCTGATGAAACAGGATTGTTTTGGAAAAAAATACCAACCTGTACTTACATTGCAAAGTCCGAAAAAATTGCCAGTGGTTTTAAAGCTGCTAAAGATCGAGTTACTTTATTGCTGTGCAGCAATGCATCTGGCGATCGAATGTTAAAACCGCTGCTTGTAAATCGATCTTTAAAACCACGTGCATTAAAAGGAAAAGACTTAAATACACTGCCCGTACATTGGATGGCTAACAAGAAGGCCTGGGTAACAACGGCTATTTTCACTGAATGGTTCAATAAATGCTTCGTACCCGAAGTTGAAAATTATATGAATGAGATGGGTCTCGAATTTAAGATCTTATTAATTCTTGACAATGCGCCAGGTCATCCAATCTTAGAACATCCAAATATAAAGGTAGCTTTTTTCCCTCCAAACACAACGAGCCTAATTCAACCATTAGATCAGGGAATTATTTCAACATTTAAAAATATTATGTAAAATTCACTTTCCAATTCATTTTCGATAAACTGGAATCCGAAACAATAACAGTTACTGAAGCTTGGAAACAATTTAATATCTTGAACTGTGTAAATCATGTTGCATTAGCAATTGCCGAAATAAAATCACAAACTTTAAATGCATGTTGGAAAGCTGCTTGGCCTGAATGCGTATCAAAAGGAAACGAATCAAATAGAGCAATAGTAACATCAGAAATTATTTCAATTGCTAAGGAAATAGGTGGGGAAGGTTTTGATGATTTTGGCGAGCATGATATAGAAGAATTGCTTGTGGACGAAGCCCTAAATGATGATGATATTTTGGAAAGTATGGTAGATATTACTAAAGATTTGGAAACAGTAGATAGCGAACCGGAAGAAGATGTTACTCCACTGGACGAAAAATTACTTCGGGAAGGCCTTCAACTTTCCGGTAAATTGGCAAATTTTTTATTCAAAATGATAATGATGTAGAACGCGCCTTAAAATTCCAACGTGATCTGAAATTTTGTATGTCTGGCTACAGAGAACTCTACAAAGAACTAGTGCCATCACAGAGTTTGATTACTGACTACCTTGTCAAAGAAAAAAATCACTGAAGTTCCTGAAGAAGCATTACCATGTAGATCTGATGACGTAATTTTATCTTCAAGTGATGAAAGTGATCTTGCACCAATCCACAAACGGGTTCGCACATTATCAGACAGCGAATAATGATGAAAACATTCTTAATATGATTTTAAATGAAGTTTTGTTTTTTGTTACATATTAAGTTTTGGTTTTGTTTTTAACATACATATGTGCCATTTATTAAAATATGATGGGAAAAAATAAATCTTATTATTTATAAATCTTTTTTATGCGATTTCTGGTGCATTTTAAAACATTATTTGGGTCTTATGCGATTTTTTGAATAAATGGAACGTATCCATCATTTTGCATATAAATGTATGTCTTTTTTGTGCGATTTTTTTTTATGCGGATTTCCTGGAACGCATCTACCGCATAAAAAAGAACCAAGTGTATGTAATTCTTCAGTGCGTGTATATGTAACTAAACTCCTCCTAAACGGCTGGAGTTCCAGTGGAGTCGAGAATGGTTTAGATTTATAATTCGGTTAGAAATGTTTATTTAAGTAATTTTTTATTTATAGATTGTTGATCTTGGAATGTTTTACATTGGATCCGGCAGACTGCGCTATGATCGCAGTATCGAATATTCAAAAATATTTTATTTTGAATTTAAAATGTGTGTACAGGACAACGTCTGTCGCGCGGGTCCTCTAGTACAAATGTAAATATCTTATAACTTTAAATTGAAAATAACCTTCATGAATGACTTTTTAGGGAAAATAATATATAGATAATTATTTCGATGCATTATTATCCTGTTATTGATGGAATACTATACGGAAGATTAAAGATAATTAGACGTACTAATCTTCTTTGTAAACAATTATTTAAAAACAGGATTCAAATTCATAATAGAATTTCAATAAAATGAAATAACTAACACTATCGAAATCTCATGTGTACCGTCCGTTCATTCTTTCAATAATTTCGAAAAAATATATGATTTATTATTGAAAATTTCTACAACACATATTCAAAGTTAACTTTGCTATTTATTTTTGAAAATTAAACCACACACTTTTAAAAATTTGCTGTTAGCTTATATATTTTAAATGTATTTGTACGGATTATAAAACTAAAAATGCATTGAACACTTTAAAGAATTGGGATGACAAAACTATGATCATTAATTTGTAACAATATTTGAAATTATTTAAAGATACTTATAATTTAAACTGAGATATTTTACAAAGCACATGACTTGTTTGGCTTAATTTTATTAAAAATTGTTCTCAGTATTTTTTTAATATAATGAAGGATTTATTACAATAAAATTTGTGCTAATATTTAGATAAGTATTTTAAATCAATAAATAAATAAACAATAAATACAAATTAAAATAAATAACATTACTGATAGTTTCAAGGGTATATAATATTGTTTAATTCACTATTAAACTCTCCTTTAATAAAGACTCAAAGCAAATTTCAATCATACATTTTCGTAAGTACATCAAAACATTTCTGGTATATATATATATATTATTCTTAATATATCAATAGATAAGGATTTATGCTTAGTTTTATCTATGTTCAATAGTTCTGCTTTTCTCCAAAAACGTCACAAAGAACTATATCTCATTATTCTTCAAAATATTTTGTGCTGAAACAACCAAATGCAGATTTACATAACAATAGTTGTCACTGAAAGCGAATGAAAGACAGTACACTTCCTATGCTTAATGAAATTGAATTGATATCTTCTGAAGTAAAAGAAAAAGATAAAATCAACGAAATAAGAGATTTTTCCCCCTGATCCAATACTCAAGAGAAAAACTGAAGAATATTTCCATCTCATTCTAAACATTCCTGACATAAATTGTGTTTTAAACTATGCTTTAAAAGATAGATTCACAAGTTATAATACTTCAAAAAGGAAATGACAAGGATAAATTGGAGAGATAACATCTTTACAATTCGAAACATAACATCCCTTGGGTTGCTATCACATCTTATTCTGCTTAAAAATGTCATTTTCTCTTTTTATTTCTTACATCGCCTGAGAGAAAAAGTGCTCTTTGAAAATATTTTTGATTTATTTTTACACGTATTTACAGATTTTTCTGATCAGTTGATACGATTTAGTGTTGAGAAAATAGATGCTGGTATGTCATACAAGTAAAAAGCAGCGTCGCTCCATCAACTCATTTATGTGTTTTAATCTAAAAGCAGAAGATCTGTAAATACTATATCTCAGAAAACAGTAATTTATTAAGACCTAGAGTTTAACAAACATATATAGTAGTTAAATTAATTTTTGTTTTACTTTTTTTCTTTCAAATATTTATAAACACTTTATAATAAAAAAAATAACGGCTTATTATTTTCAAATAAATTTTACTGGTATGGCAATTTAAAATATATATATATATATATATTCCACATATATATGTATATATATATATATATATATATATATATATATATATTCCATATATATATGTATATATATATATATATATTCCATATATATATGTATATATATATATATATATTCCATATATATATATATATATATATATATATATATATATATATATATATATATATATATATATAAAGGGTGTTTTGTTAGAGGTATAGAACTTCAAATTGCAATAAAACAACGATGTATTATTCGATTGACATGAATTTTTTTTATTCGAAGCATAATCTTGTGGCATTACATTTTAAATATGATTTCTGGCATAGAAATGCCACGGCTGGATCGGATGTAGTCCAATCTGGACGTCCAATTTGCGATGACTTTTTCCAACATTTGTGGCCGTATATCGGCAATAACACGGCGAATGTTGTCTTCCAAATGGTCAAGCGTTTGTGGCTTATCCGCATAGACCAATGACTTTACATAGTCCCATAGAAAATATTCTAGCGGTGTTAAATCACAAGATCTTGGAGGCCAATTCACAGGTCCAAAACGTGAAATTAGGCGGTCACCAAACGTGTCTTTCAATAAATCGATTGTGGCATGAGCTGTGTGACATATTGCGCCGTCTTGTTGGAACCACAGCTCCTGGACATCATTATTGTTCAATTCAGGAATGAAAAAGTTAGTAATCATGGCTCTATACCAATCACCATTGACTGTAACATTGTGGCCTTCATCGTTTTTGAAGAAGTACGGACCAATGATTCAACCAGCCCATAAAGTGCACCAAACAGTCTGTTTTTCTGGATGTAACGGTGTTTCGACATACACTTGTGGATTAGCTTCACTCCAAATGCGGCAGTTTTCTTTGTTGACGTAGCAATTCAACCAGAAGTGCGCTTCATCGCTAAACAAAATTCGCTTATGAAAATCGGGAACAACGGCAATCTCGTTTTGGGCCCATTCGACGAATCTACGTCTTGCTTGATGATCGTTTGATGAATTGCGAAACCACACTGAGAATAAATCACTTGACAGCTGTTAAATTGGTCGCCATCTTGGAAAGTAATGCCAACTTAAACTTCTATACCTGGAAAAAAAACACTCTTTATATATATGTATTCCATATATATATATATATATATATATATATATATATATATATATATATATATATATATATATATATATATATATGTATGTATATACAGGGGTTTCAGCTATGATGTTACAAACTTCTTGGAGAGGTAGGGGACAACAAGACGACTCGAAGTATATAGGCAATGCTGGGTCGGAAATGCTTTCCTAAGGCTCCACGCACCGACAAAATTTAGGGTGCAAAACTTCAACTGGTCTTAAAAACGGGAAAAATTATCGAAATGCTTTGGGTTTTGGTCAAAATTATTGTTATTATTTATTATTTGATAAAAAAAATTCTGAACAATATTGCTGCTAAAGCATCGCTAGAGGGCGCTTTAGACTTTGGAACGCTAGGAAAAAAAAGTTTTTAATATTTTTTAAAGTTTTTTGCTGGCTTTCATAAGTTGAAACTTTAACTTGAATTTTGATACCAGATTTGGTATCCTCCGGGGAAAATTGATGTAAAAAATCGAACATTGTTCAGGGCACTTAAAGCACAAACGGTGCTAAAAATGAGCAAAATGTTGGATTTCGGTGCGGTTTGCACGAAAAGCATTCCGTTACTGACTAATTTGTTCAAAATAAATTTTGACTTGGTAGCCATTAATCAAAGCCAGAGGGCGCTTTCAGACATTGCAACTTGGAAACTCATTTGGATAATTTTGTGGTTGGTTGTAAGCCGAATAATTACTAGCAATTTTTTCTCCTAAATGAGATTCGAGTTGGTCTGTGTTGCAAAAAAGTAATTTTATAGCAAAAAATTTTAGTAAAAGAGGGTAAAAAACACAAGTACCAAATTACAAGAAGTAAAACACAAGGAAAGATTCAAAATAGGAGGAAAAAAGCTGTTTACTAACTGCTATGCATAATCATAAAAGAAAAAGTAAAGAAAAGAAGGAAAAACTGCTGTCAAAGGAGGTGTTCGAACTGACGCCCGTCGCATGTGATGCAGGCTTCACATCTTCGCTTCATGGAGCGTCGAACATTCAAAACCATTTCTGGAGTGTTTCGTATTTCCCCGGCTGCTGCACTGATGCGTGCTACAAGTTCCTCGGCGCTGTTTACGGGTGTTTCGTACACCAACGATTTCATTTGCCCCCAGAAGAAATAATCCAGACAGGAAAGGTCTGGCGATCGGAGAAATCAATGCACTGGACCTCCACGGCCAATCCATCGTTCACCACATACTGCATCCAAGTGATTCCGAACAGAAATACTGAAATGTGCGGGGGCTCCATCTTGCTGGAACCACATGGAAGTACGAGTCGCAGCGGTAACGTGTGCTCTGTCCAATAACTTTGGCAAAACTTGTTCCAAGAATATCAGGTAGCGTGGACCAGTCAGGTGACCAGGCAGAATGTAGGGTCTTATTAGATGATCCCCTAGAATGTCAGCCCATACGTTAACCAGGAAACGATCCTGTGCAGCCCGAGTACGTGTTACATGTGGGTTTGCTGCTGTCCACGAATGGCTGTTATGGGTGTTGAAAATACCCTCTCTCGAAAAAGACGCCTCATCTGTGAACAACACGGATGCTTCAAAAAAGGGATTTGCAATTCGTTGCTGCAAGTACCACTGTGTAAAGGCCTGACGAGGTGCAAAGTCACATTCTTTTAGTGACTGGACGTACTGGTAGTGAAATGGATGCAGGGCACTATCATCGAGAATCCTCCAAACGCTACTGTATGAAATCCCGATTTCATTAGCGATACCTCGTGTACTTAAACTGGGAGTGGTCTCTACCATATCTAGTACAATTTCCTCGTTCAATTCGGTACGTGCTGCCTTCTGGAATGAACCGGTCCCACATAATTGCTGGTGTAGGCGAGCAAACATGGTATGAGCAGGAGTCCGCCTGACAGGATGCTTTTCGGCGTACAACCTCTGAGTGGCTCGACCGTAGCAATCTGTGGCCCCGTGCGCCAGAATCATAACTGCTTTCTCTGCGTTCGTGTACTCTGTCATCGAACAGCCAGTCTGTGTGCGATGGAAATAAAGCTTCCTTCCAGCGGACTCCTTCTTATCGTTCTGTTTCTCTCGCGGCTAATTCAACTCGCGACGGGCAATTTTGCATATTCTGCCTTTAACACTCTCTCGCTAAAATTTTCGCCGAGAACCCTGCTCGCTTTATTCACTGCCACGACACTTGCAATTCCTGGGCTACGTATGAGGCTTTCGATGGTATTACTGCTTCAGGAAGGCATTTCTGGACCACCTTTTTTATGTTATTCCGAGTCGTCTAGGTGTACTCGACCTCGTTGGTGGAAGAGTACACCTAGATGACTCGGAATTACATAGGAAAGGTCGATCGGAAATGCCTTTTTACTTGTCTGAAGCACCTCTGGTTTTAAATTTGGCAACAATGTCAAAATTTGTTTTGAACAAATTAGTCAGCAAGGGAATGCTTTTCGCGCAAACCACACCGAAATCCAACATTTTGCTCGTTTTTTTAGCACCATTTGTGCTTTAAGTGTCCTGAACAATGTTCGATTTTTTACATCAATTTTCCCCGGAGGATACCAAATCTGGTATCAAAATTCAAGTTAAAGTTTCAACTTATGAAAGCCATCAAAAAACTTTAAAAAATATTGAAATTTTTTTTTCCTAGCGTTCCAAAGTCTAAAGCGCCCTCTAGCGATGTTTTAGCAGTAATATTGCTCAGAATTTTTTTTATGAAATAATAAATAATAACAATAATTTTGACCAAATCCCAAAGCGTTTTGACAATTTTTCCCGTTTTTAAGACCAGTTGAAGTTTTGCACCCTAAATTTTGTCGGCGCGTGGAGCCTTAGGAAAGCATTTCCGACCCAGCATTGCCTATATACTTCGAGTCGTCTTGTTGTCCCCTACCTCTCCTAGAAGTTTGTAACATCTTAGCTGAAACACCCTGTATATACATTCCATATATTTATATGTATATATATTCCACACACACATATATGTATGTATATGTATATATATATATTTATATATATATGTATATATATATATATTCCATTTATTTCTATATATATATATATATATATATATTTATATGTATATATATATGTATATATATATATTTATATGTATATATATATGTATATATATATATATATTTATATGTATATATATATATATATATTCCATATATATATATTTTTCCTTTCATTATAATTTAAACATTTCAAAAGGAAGTTCTTTTAAACAAATTACAAAGGTGAAAAATAAATTTAAATATAATTTAAATCTTATAGTTTTTCCTTAAATTTATTTGATCTTACATTCTTAAATAATAATATGTTTCATTATTTGCAACATTTTTTAAATGAAATATTAGTAACCTCTTGAAAATTGGTTCCCCTGATGTTCCTAAGTATTTGAGGAACAATCGAGTACTTTTACAAAATTGGGTACTGTCCAAAAAGGAATCATTTACGAAAAAAAATATGTTCGGATTGAAAAATCTACTAATTTTTCTCATGCATCTTTAAGATGGAAATTGATTTAATCAAAACCCATTTTTGAGATAATTTAATTAATATAAATAGTGTCTCTATATTTATGTTTCAGATGTTAAAAATAATTTATTGAAGAAATTAAAATAAATTTTACCCTGTTTTTGTTGAATATAAAAGTATGTACATCCTTCCGAATCAGAAATTAACTTTTTATCAATGTGCTGCAGTTTTTTCTTTCTAATAACTTATTAAAAATATACATACTTGCTTAAATATTCCTTTGTAAGAACATTTATTAATAAATTCAGAATATAAAATGTTATAAAAAATAAGTGGAGAATAGAGATTTACTCTGTTGAACAAAAATAAAGTTGAAACATTTTTGTAAGTATAAAAATACAAGTCTTATCGAAATATTTGCAATTATTTGTTGAATTTTTTAATGCTTTCAAATATTTGCATTTAATTTAGATTTATAAGATTATTTTTATAAGTGTTTAAGCACAAATGATTCTGTTATTAAATTAGATTCATCAGGATTTTAATTGTTACATTTTTTACATTTATATAAAAACTTATTGTTAAATAAAAAAGGTTAAACCTTCATTTTCTGAATAAAGTGTAGCTTAAGCAATGCAGTGTTCCTGAGTATCATTTTTATTAGTTTCTGACAAAATCACGAAGAGCTCTTAAGTAATTAAACTGTGAATTTTATCGGATTTTTTTGTTGTTGATGTTTTCTTCATTTAATATTTTCATGAGATTCAGCTTTAACCCTCTCACTGCGCATTCAACAATTTCCACGGATAACGTAGATGTAGCAAAATTTGTGCAACCCGCGATTTCCACAGGTGTGCATTTTTCCAATTATTTAGCTGTGAATCCATGCTATTCTTGTGTTTATGATTTCCTTTATGATTTTAATTTCATATTTTGATGATTCAATTCTATATTTTTAAAAATAAAAACTCTTTTACAAATTTTTTTTTGTATAATTTGACTTTAAAATGTAGATTTAATATGTAGATTTGAAATACGTAATAAAACCATGCGCAATTTTTGAACCTTCTTTGGTAAAAAAAAAAAAAAAAACTACGCAGCAAGAGGATTAAAGGATTAAAAAATATAAATTAATATTTTAATAAAATAAGAAGTTAAGGCATGGGAACTAGACTCGGATTCTAATTAAGACACAAAAGAAGTAAATTGGGATTATCATGCTTATTCAATATCTGATTCATGCTCAGTTCACCACTATCAAAGTCAGTGTCCATAAAAATTGAGTTAAAATATCCCGCACAGTCTATAATGAAGCAATATTTTCTTGTCTATCTCTATAGTAAAATACTATCATTCCTCTTTAATCTAGTTTTTGTGACCTGGCGGTCATGGTTATGAAATTGTGACTGATGTTGTCGAGTCACGTGTTAAAGTCCTCACGCCACTAAAAACCCACCATGTAGAGAAGCTGATGTTAAACCTTGTTTAGATTAAAGTCCTCAAGTTAAGGAGTAGCGGATGTTCATAGAAAGAGCTGCCAGCTCAGGTGTCATTCTCATCACTTGACTGCGGTTCAAATTTACGAGATGCGTCACCAAAAACTCTCGCATTCCTTCAGAGTGCAATATTAATCAGCACTCACTCTACCTATTTCTTTTTTCTTTTCATCATTGTTAAATGTGAGCTAGCTTATAAATAAAATTTATTAATGCATTCAGCCCTTTGATTTTCCTAAATTTTTACATTAATTTCGGAGAATAAACATGGTTTGGGAAAGCAGAATAGTTGATCAAGTATTACAAAAAACACGTTATAAAACATGATAAAAAATTCTAAAAGCAATGCTATATCTTTGGAAATATAATTTTAAGTAAACACGAAGGTAATTTTTTGCGTTTTGAAATGTTTCTTCGAGTTAGGTGAATAATACTATAAAAACAAGAGAGATTCTTACAAAAATATTTATATCTATAGTAGTTGTAGATGCAAATATAGCACGATTAGTCTTCTGAAATGTGTCTTGAAATAAGCAAACCAGCATTATATCGTTTCATGTATGTCATAAACATTCGTAGAAAGTAAAAAACAGAAATTGATTCAAACTCAGATCCCATCATCCGTTGACTTAACTTCGCTACTGGAAAATATCTTGGCTTCATTTTTTGAAAAGTTATTTATTATAAAATACATTAATAGACTTTTTAAGTTATTGATTTAGACTACTAGTTAGTTTGAAGCTTATTTAACATACAGTTTTTTAAGTGTAAATTTATGTTTCTTCAAGTTAACTAAAGATTATTTATAATTCAAAAGAGTAAGTATTATATCGAAAAAAATAGAATATAGTAAAACAAGTATAATAAAGTGAAACTAAAACATTTTTGCTCTTTAGATCCAAATTGGATACATTTGTCATTGACAGATGTAATAATGACTTAAGTTGGATTATCTTTCCATTTTCATTTCTTCTCAAGCAACAAACTGCACATTGTCTTGCTGATCCCTGTTCTTCATTGAACGTTTACAAGAATATAGTTCAAAGAAAAATTCCAACTTTCATCACAAAGAAAATCTTGAAAGAGAAGCATTTCAGTACAATGGGTAAACTGCATCTCTTAAAATTACTCTAGCCATAGTAATCTCACAATAATAATTAAAAATACATGCAAATCAAAGATAAAAAGAAGAAAATATCAGTGCCCACACAACGTACGGGCAAACCAGTTAAAGTCAAATTTCGTTAGCAGGTATGGTGCACGGGCAAACCAGTTAAAATGTTCAGTAATTTTTAACGGTTTTTATTACACATTTTGAATTACATTGTATAATTTTCTTTCGATGATGTTCACTACAATTCGCATTTTTCATTCAGTATTGAATAAACTTCATAACTTTAAATTGGGATCAGTAAAACAATTAGATTACTATCCTTATACATTGACAAATATTTTCTCCTAAAGAAATGACTGAAATAGCTTCGCACATGTTATTTCAATGCCTGAATGGATTAAGCCACTTTACATTTAATGGCTTCACTAATTTGAATAGAATTTAGGAACCAATGGAGCACGTACTGTTGACAAACGACTTTAAATTGTGCAAATTGCCGAAATTAATAAGGGGATATGGACAAAATAAATAACAGTATTAATGAATCACCCAACAGATTAATGATATTTGAATTAACTATGCATGGATTAATCCAAGCCAACAAAATTTTAACACTAAATTGAAGCATTAAAGGTTTTTCAAGTTTTTTGATTCAATAAAAAACGTTCTATATCGTAAATAATATAATGTAAGTTACTGGGAAGCTAATTTTTTGAAATACAGTTTTTTTTGTACATAAACATATTACTTAGTATCATAAAACGCATTATTTTTCAGTGGACGCAAAATAAAATATTGTTTCTTATATAAATCACATATAAGAAGATAAAAATATATTATACGCATAATGTTATATTAGGCATGAAGTACTTTGTTTATATAGCATTTGTTGTTAGAGCTACAGAAGCACTTATTTATGCTTATACTGAATTGATAATAAAGAGAGACATCTTGCTTAAGAACATCTAGATATTATTTTATAAGATATTAGAAACTGTATGTGAATTCTAAATTAATATGTTAATGTATCCGACTACGTCCGGAACCGTGATTTTAAAAAAGCGCATAAATGGATAATTTTCATGATATTTAGTGCCACTCAGATTAGAATACATGCATAAAATTGTTTTATGGACATTTTGACAAAAACAATTTATTTCAATATAATATTTTGGCAAGACATTAACTGAGAAAAATCTTTTTTCCACATGTTCTCCTTTTGTGAAAAATGGTTCTATTATAATAATATTTTCCCTTTATATAGCTCAGACCTCTCTACAGAGGCTCAACTAGAGCTTTTGAAAAATCCACATTATTGTCAGAGTTACCATCAATTGAAATAATTATTCGCGTCTTAAAATTGCCCCCCTCTGTTGTATTAAAATATGGATAAATCCACTTCTAAGTATTGTATATCAAAAATTCTAGTTGAACCTCTGAACAGAGGTTTTGCCAAAATGATGTATTTAAATAATTTTTTGTCAAAATGTCCTTAACACAATTTAATGCATATATTCTAATCTAAGTGACACTAAATATCATGAAAATTATTCATTTATGCGCTTTTGAAAATCACGGTTCCGAACGTAGTCGGATACCTTAATTACATTTATCGTAATCTTACTTTACATATATTGCGTTGTCGGAAAGTTTTCGTCGATGTTAGATGGAAAAAGAGCAAGTCTTAATATATATCAGAATGATTGAAAACAAATGACATGCATATACATTCTAAAAGATAGTATTTCAGACATTTTGGGGAAAAAGTTTGCTTATGATAACCCAATTACACTATTGGCACTAAGTGCTTTTCTTTTACTAGGTAAGGTAAAAATTCCATACAAGCAACGAATAAGATATTTGTTGCTTGTGGAAAAGTTGATGTAGCCGAAAACACTTATGCCTTCTGATTTATACATATTTGGATAATAATATAATTTGGAACACTTATATAACTCAACAAAAATAATCTAGAATTTAACTTCCATGTGTTTCTGTATTTTCCAAATCAGTACGAACTTTCCGGACAACCAAATACTTATATTAAATTGAATTAATAGGCTAATTTTGAACATTTCACGTTTTATATTACATAACAGTCACAATCAATTAACATAAGATTACTCGAAAATGTATAATTCAAGATGTGGAAATGAGTGTAGCAATGGTATTAAAAGTTGGAAGTTCTTATTTCTTCGTTACTGAAAACATAAAATATTTATTTTGAAAATTAAAAAAAAATGTTACTAAAAGTGTTTGCTATTTAGTTGCATTAACTGGTAATTTACGCAACATTTGAAAGGGTGTAACTATTTTGAGCAACAAAATTAAAGCAAATATAAACTATCCTGTTTTCGCAGCTTCGAAGGGAAAACTTGAAATTTCTATAGTATTCTGATTTTAAAGCTGCGTGGGAGTTCCTCATTCGCCATGTTTCAGTTTCAAATATTTTTTTACAAATAAATTACACTGTAAAGCATTAAAATTAAATGAAACAACTAAACTGTGAGGCGTGTAAATAAATTTAGAAACTAGAAACACATTTTATTACCTGTTATAATTTTTCCTCATGAAAAATTCCTTATCATTTTCCTCCTTCCAAGTATCCAGCAAAAAAGATGAATTGAGTATTAACTGTCATTTTCAGTTTCGTAGAAGAGCTCGGAACTGCAATCGGAAAAATAGAAACTTTTTTTTTCCTTTTATCATTTTTTCAGTTATACTCCTTGAACACGTTTCATACAAAAGTCCACCTTTCCTTCTCTATTCAATAAAAGAAATGGCATGAAAAATGGATCTAATCATTCTACGAAAGGTTGATTGTGATGTATAGGTCTTCACCTTGCCCATTTTCTCCTTTTCATGATGTTTTCAACATAAAAACGTGATTCAATTGGGGAATGAAAAATAAGCATATTGATTTTTCCCCAAATTCCTTCATATATATATATATATATATATATATATATATATATATATATATATATATATATATATATATATATGGAAATATTTGAATCAAAAACGAAAGTATACACAAAGAAAAAAATATTTATTTGGTTTTATCGTCAAAAGGTAACTTTACCTTCACAGCGGATACATATAGCAAGATATTGTAATCACGAAAGTATGTAAATAACAAAAATTTGTAAAGTGTTTTTATGCTACATACATCAAAGATAATATTGAGAAATTTTCATATGATAAAGATGCTGAGCTATTATTTTTTTTTATTTTTTTTTTACAAATTCTCCAAAAAAATATTTATATATCGATAAAAGCAAATGCAAAACAGGCACAAGTTTATTACACAACAATAAATTTGCATAATAGAGTTGAAAAAGATATTTTTTTTGTGAAACAATTTCAGCACTAATGTATGTTTATTTACTTCAGAAACATGTATGTATAATACTAGATTTTGTAACTGTACTTACATACTTACGAATAACAAACTCCATACGCTTCTATGCATCAGTATACAATTGCAGAGCTATTGTGACGAACAGTTTGCTTTATTGTTATTTTTTAATAACTTTTGAAATCAACAATACAAAACATCTGAAAAACAGGTTCATCTTTCTAAGATATTCTTTTTCATTGATATGAAATTTAGGTAAGATAGTTAATCTCCGGATTATGGTGATGTGTATTCGATGGTGTAAAAATGGCTCTAGTCTTTTGTTGTAGAATAAAAAGCCACATTCCTGGATGTATTAGTGCGTAGTTACTTCAAAAATACATCATTTTCAGTTTTACTTTACAGATTTTACTAGATTTCTTAATGAAATACACCTATTTTTTTCCAGCATGCCGAAAAATTGGTGCATTTTCAGTTGACACAAAACTTACTAAATACTGGGATTTTTACAGGAATGGATAAGCCCTATTGTATTGAAAGTGCTTAAATTTTCTAACCAGGAGTCGCCCCTTTTCTGAAATAGAAATACTATTGGGTGCTTCTGCGTAATCTCACTGCGTATACTTCGAAATCAGTAGCTAGCTTGTCTGTTTAGTCATGTTTCTGCTTAGCACTTAGATCGATCGCTTTGCCTTATTTGCCGTTTGCAAGTACATCTGATGTTACAGCACCTGATTTGAAGGTGAAAAGGCTGGAGTATTTGCTTTGTCTCTACTGACCAGATTTTACGCTACAAATGCATTTTGTCAAGCTTATTACAAATGCGTCTTCATATTTTGATTCGTCACATTAATACATGTTATACATATACACATACGGAATTTAGAACAAAGTAATATACCGGTTGATTCATAAATAGATTGACCAATTTCAGAGGATCATAAATATTTATTGAAAAACGTTATTTACATGGAATTTTCAATGTGCTTTTCTGTATTACAGTACACTTTTTATAAATGTTTTAGTTAAGGTTAAAAAGTTTCTTCGATCCTTTTTAGGTGTTTTTCCAACTCTCTCTTAAATTGCTTTTTGAAGCCATTGAAATGCTCTTACTTTACGTCAATTTAATTGATTTTGAAGCATCTAGATAAAAATTAATCACAAGGAACACAGACCGGGGAAAGTGATAGTCGCTTATCTCTCTCAGGAGGTCGAATATTTATTTTTTAATCTTCAGCCATTTTATAGTTGATTTCACAGTATGACTTGGAAGTAAAATCTTGTTGAAAAAAAAAAGATTCCTTGAGAGTAAAGACGTTAACTTTTTTGATCGAGTGCTTCAAAACTTTATCCTGATAGTATTTGGCATCAATTTTAAAGTTTGGTTCTACAAAAAATGGTTTTATTCAGCCTTGAGAGAACACTTACATCCATACCATAACACCTGATGGACAACTTGCATTTTTCAAAACAGCTGCGTCTTTGCTATGGTTTCTGCTTGAAATATATTGAATCTTTGTTTTGCCAGTTGTGAATGACAGGTGAAACAGGGCTTCATCAGAAGTTATCCATTCTTTGTATCTACCTTTGGGTAACATTCACTTCAGAGGTCAAGAAGCTTTTCTTCGGTCTTGAGGTTTCCGACTACGTTCGGAACCATGATTTTGCAAAAGCATATAAATGGATAATATTTAAGATATTCAGTATCACTTAGATTAGAAAATATATATAAAATTGTCTTAAGAATATTATTAGAATAAAAAACTATTTAAGTACAATATTTTGACAAAAAATTAACATAGAATGACCAATTTTCCAAATATTCTCTTTTTGTGAAAAATTCTTCTATTATAATAATATGTTGCCTGTAAATAGCTCAGACAATAGTACAGAGGCTCAACTAGAATTTTTGAAATATACAACTAAGAAGTGGATTTATTCATGTTTTACGACAACATAGGGGAGAAATTAAAAAAAAATGCCGATAATTATTTAAATTAGTTGTAACTCTGAAAATAATGTGAATTTTTCAAAACTCATAGTTCAGACGACTCTATGGAAAATTCTTTACTTTCTATAAATATTGTATTTAAATAGGTTTTTTTGTCAAAATATCCTTAAAACAATTTTATACATGTATTCTAATCTAAGTGGCACTAAATATCATGAAAATTATCCAATTATGCGCTTTTTTTTAAAATCACGGTTTTGAAGTTAATCGGATACCTTAACAGACATTTGATGACAGACTGAAAAATTTACGTTTTTATAGCCAATTTTCTATATTTGATGATAAATTATTGATTACTATATCTATAGTTTCTTTGTCATAGATTTTTGAGGCAAAGGGTTTTCTCCAGTGATTAATTATTTTCGGTTTTTTTTCTCTTTCATTAAGAATTTCCCTTCGTTCATATTTTTCCCCTGAAGCTTTTAATTGCAAGCCAAATTTTATTTGGTTTTGAATTTTAGATAGTAACACAATAGAGTAATGTCTCTTTTGATTTTTAAATGCTTTATTATTTGTAGAATTTGAACAACTATCCTTCAAAAGTTGTAAAATTTCGTTCTGTGGGTTTGAGGATCTAATTTCAATACTGTAATTTACTCTCACTAATTAAAAAGGTTAGATTGATAATTTAAATGTTTGATTTTTCAAATAAAACTATTAGTAAAACAATAGAAATCCATCATAGCTAGTTATATACTTTTAAAAATGGACACACTTATTTTGAATCAACCGGTAATGACCCCAACTATACTTAATTCAAAAATAGATTAACACATAATATATCAGATTATAAATTGCAATATTTTTACGAAGTATAAAGACATAAATTTATATTTTATTGGTTATTTAGTTTAGTTTATAAATTTCCTAAAATCTCTCCTCAAAACCCTTCAAATAATAACTATTTCTATTTGAAATTAATTTCAATTTATGGTAATTTAAATAAAAATACGAAACAATATGAAAAAAATATGAAATAGAGTGATTTTTGTTATTAACATAAGAATACATTAATAAAAATGGGAGTGTTTTCAGAAATTACATTTTCAAAGACATTCGGGGGAACTACTCTACAAATGGAGTTCAGTTTTAAGAAACTAATATGAATAAATACTCGTAATTATTTATAAAAAAAACTATTTCATTAAAAGTAATTTATTTCTTGTGAGAATAACATTTTTTTGAATAAAAAATAAGCAAAAAGGTTAAGAAACTATTATTTAAAATTTCTCAAATTCTGATCAAGTTTTATTAGAGCTTTACTAAATAAAAAAAAATATTTAAGAAAATATTCATTTATTCATTGCGTTGACTGCATAAGAAAACATATAGATTAAAATCTGCTTTGACTACCTAATAGGTGTGTATATATTTAAAAGAAAAGTCACTCACACTACTTGCTAGATCTCCAAAACTATTAAAACCTACATTGAAATTTAGTAGACATGTTCTCTTGTTGAGTATTAATCTGCAAGAAATAGTTTTTGGAAAAAATTCTCACTTAAGATTTGCAGGGTGTTACAGATTAACATTTGCTTGTTTCAACTGTTAGACCTACAGTCTTTAAATTTGATTAGCATCTTTTTTTTTTTATAGAGATTCACTAAAAACGGATTTTTAGGAAATAGACTCACAGGGAGAGGAGGGTTCAGAAATGTAAAATCTAATATACTACCATTTTAGAAATTCAAATATTTTCTTCTTTTAAATCAAAAGATGAGAGTTATATGAATGTTATGCATATTACGAAGACAAGAAAAAGATCTGTGAAGAACGATACATTCTCTCGTTCTCGCCTGGAGATGAAGGGGGAAGGGAAGGAAGACTAAGGATGGCGATTAGAGGTCGATAAATCGAAGAATCGATTCCTCGGGCAAAAAAAATTCAATTTTCTAAATCAATATGTAGCACTGAATCGATTCAGTTAATCGATATTTCATCCTAGAAAATCGATATTCGATTTTTTTCTGTTTTGGTAAAAAAACACAAAATTATTTACAATTTGTTGAATATACTATATTTAAACACTATTTATCACAGGTAGTTGTGCACCTGAAGCATGATCCTACACTTTACTGGCAAGAACAAAAAAAAACTCTATTTATCATCACGTTCACTCAATAGCCATGATGTATATGAGTATCGTTGGATCATCTGCTCCTTGTGAGCGCCTTTTCTCGATTGCCGGCAACATCGCAAGAGATGAGTAGAACCGCTTGGATCCCAGTAGACTTCATATACTGTTGTTTTTAAAAAGGTTAGATGTTAAGCATTGAGGAAACTTTAAGCTATATTATCTATTTTCTAAACGTTTTAATGTAACAAATACACTTAGAAAATAAATGTCTTATTTTATGCCTAATACTTGTATAGGGTAATAAAATTATTGTATAATTGTCGAATTCTCTGAAATAAAAAAATTCCTAATTTTACTGATAAGAGATCATTTATAATGGTATCTTTCTTGTTTTATATAAAAGGGATTTATATGTACATTGTAAATGCAAACTTGAAGAAAACCCCGATTTTTTATAAATCGATCTTTAAAATCTGGAATTTTTTCGAATCGATTTAAAAATCAATTTTTTTAGGGCAGAATCGTCATCCCTAAAGAAGACTAGCCATACCCCAAACCAATATATTTATTGATCATACAATTAGCAACAAAAGTCAAATAATTTCAAAGAGAAAAGATGTTCTCAAATTAAGCTATAAGTGGATTAATAGCGAGATATGCAAACTATAAGAAGACTTTAAATATTGACCATCTCAATTATAGAACAAACTACTTTGCAATTTCTTCGATCATTTATTACACTGTAGCGAGCAATCGTTACTTTAATTCTTTCAGTTATTCGATATCTGAA
>BMAU01014977.1:22500-111688 GCA_019973935.1 Trichonephila clavipes
AGCATATATATATATATATATATATATATATATATATATATATATATATAAATGAAAATCATTCGCTGTGTTTCTGAAGATCAATGCATAGCGCATTGAACTTATAATCAAAAGGTCGTAGGTTCGAATCCCACCTGGGATGGCCTAGTTTCTGAAAATGTGGTTAATTTTTTTGCTATACTATTTTAATAGAATAATTAATTTTAATTGATGAATAAGTAGTAACAAAAAAATAGTCCAACACTATATATATAGAAAGGAAAATGGAAAACTTTAAGGAAAATCGCTTTGTATTCGTCACCTAATATTGTAATTTTGTCATATGTGTATAGATATTTATATTAATTGTAACTATTTAATAAAAAGTAACTAAAATACAATTTTTCTTTGTGAACCTAATTATAAAGTAGCCTAATTTTTTCATATTACTTGTTTTCAATGCATTATATTCCACTTATTCTCTGAATTTCACATTTTTTGTTTTTCAGTCGGTTGATACATATATGCGTAATTATCAGTAAATTATTCCTAATATTATCAAAAGTGTTCTATATGAATATTAATCGAAAATTTATATTTTCCCTTTCAAAAAATAATACAAAACTTTTATCAAATTATACCGAATATTTTATTTAAACTTGTTATTCTTATTCAATTAATTTAATTTCTCTTAACGCTCTGCGTACGGGTAACTTTTTATACTTTTCGGTTCTGAAATAAAGGCGATTTTTTTATGTTTTCTTGATCTACATATGTTACAATTCACATTTTCATCAGTTGTTTTAAAATAATAAAATGATTTTAAAAGTTTTTAAGTTTACAAAAAATATATATTACTGCGCCCACGATTTCAGCAGGCAGAACTTATAAATTAAAAAGCTCATGCGATATTTTTATTTTCAAATGAATATAATTTTTAAACATTTTTTCTCAAAAAAATGTTACAGAAATTTTATAATAAAATAGAAAAAAATAAATAAAAGAAAAGTATGTTTTATTTTGTTAGAATCTATGTATAAATATGAAAAAAATTCATTATATTATATTGAATATGACTATATTGATTTTAGAAATAAAGGCTATATTATTTTTACTGACATCAATATTATGGATTTATCTTTCATAAATATTTTTTGCGTGAAAGACAAACAAAATTATGCAATCTCACACATACGGGGGGAAGGGGGGTAAAGCAAGTGAAAAGAAATTCATTAACCTTCTAGTGCCCTCTAGCAGCGAAAATAAGCATCAAATGATGTTTTTTAACCTACAGGGGGAAAGGGCGGGATCAGTACTGAAATTAGGCGAAAAATTCTTCGCTCGCGATTTTCACGTGACCCGTAATTGGGGACGAAATTGATACCCCGCTCAAATCGCGGAAGCCGTACGCGGAGGGTTAATGTGCTTCACAATGTAGAGATATAAATTGTTAAAAATATATACATTTCATCTACGTCTATACAAAAAATTTCAGGATGTTACCTTCAGTGGATTTTTTCTTGTTATAATCGATTGTATTGTACAAAAGAGCACAGACACTGTGATTTTTTTAAAAATAATATTTCAGAAGTAAAATATGATCGGTACAAATGAAATCAAAATTTAACAAACTAAAGCTCAATCTATGCACTACTTATTTCGAAAAAAGCTATTCCGGATCATATTACTGATGTGACATTTTTTTTAAAAAAAATTCATTGAGTAGAACACTTATAACTTTTTTGTTCCTTTTCACTTTTAAATTCTTCCTTTCTCGAGGCTTTTACCATTACATCTTCTTACATAAGTTATCCAATTTATTATCATTTGCATTTGGAACATTTATGCAAAGACTCTTAAATCACTTTGAAAAAGGAATCAGAGAAAAGATAAGTCGTTTGGGGTACTTTTTGTATTTACTTTCAATTTAATAATATAAAAAGGTAACTAATAACTTTTCTAATCCTCTTATTAAGATACTTTATCACAAACCCTGGGATAATAAAAACAGTTTAACTCATTTAAAGAGTTTTTATTTTCTTACAAGAGGTTTTTATCTATTTAAAAGGTTAAATGGTTTTACGTGCTCGTATAAAATGGATCGATTCTACAGATGAAGGTTTTTTATTTATTTACTTGTATTTTAATTCCTTGAATAAATGTTGATCTTACATTTCATTCTTTTTCTATTAAATTCCTTTTTTGTTATTACAAACTGAGATATATTTTTTCGATTATTATCAATAAAAAGAATAAAAGTTGACTTTCGTAGAAATTTTTCTTGTCAACTAATGTTTAAATTGCAACATAAAAATAATCCGTAAAAGAATATCTCTACTTGAATTGATAAAAGGAAATAATAAAATTTAAGAACTTAAACACGTAGAAATCAGAGTTTTGTGTTGAAAAATTCAAAAAAAATTAGGAATTTAAAAAAGAATATAAAACTCACAAGCAAATCTAATTTTAATATTTAAAAACCTCTTCCTTGTAACAAAATATTCTTTAATCAAAACTAATTTAAAAAAACTGCAGTGATTTTATTTTAATGCTTGTTATCGAATTTTTAAGTACAATTTCTTAAAAAATTCCAGTGTTTTTTAGTTTTAAGAAAAATCATTTCTTAGACATTTAAAAAAAATTACTTCTTATTCATTTGAAAAACTCGTATAGTTTTAAGCATAATTAAAACAATTTAAAAAATATTTTGTTAACAACAGAATTTTACTTACATTTGTTTTAGTGCAGTGTGAAATGTTTATTATTTTTTAAAAATATATTGAAGTATCCAGTGTTACAAAAATCAATATCTTTCTTTCTGTAAATAAAAATAAGGTTAAATTAAAGACTCATAAATGCACTTGTTTAATCTTCGAAAGTAAAATTTTTGAATACGCAGCGACTAGTAGAAAGTAATTTTTTATAAAGTTAAAAAAAATTTAAAAAGTAAATTTTTTGATTAAATCGCGTTTTAAAAAACAAAAACCGAAAAAGGAGAAAAATAATGCATAATTTAGAATTAAATTCTTATCCAATGTGATCTAGTTATAGATTATTCATATGGGTTCCAGAATTTAATTATAAATGAGAATTTAGAAATTTTTTAAATACTTTTAACTAACATAGAAACAAAATTAAAAACAAACCTTAATAAAATAAAATGTAGTTTGTTTGAAAACTTGTGCATACTACATGCATTAATATTCATTAATATTATTTTGCCCATATTTTCAATTCAATTGAAATACTCATTATAAAAAGCTTTTCAAAGATTTAAATTTAATGAAAAATAGTACTCTATTTCTTAAAGTTCATATTTTGGGTTCAAATCATTTTAGTAGTAGATGTATTTTTCTCTGAAGATGGTTCAAAATAAAATCCTGTATTTGCAAGCATAATTTAAAAGTACATTGTATTTTAGCTGGATTAAATTTATTTTACTGAATATTCTAAATACTACCGACTTTAATTTTTTCTGATATAGGGTATTAAATTAAAAGGAATTTTAAAAAACTCTAATAAATAAAGATATTTTGAGTCAAACAATATCGAATTAATTGTATATCTCTTCATAATTTGTTTTTATAAAATTGATTCTAATTTGAGGCGTGTATGTTGATTTTATCCAGGTAGTAACAAAAACTTTGAAAGTTCATTTTTAATTTTACTTATATGTGAGGATGTGTGTATCTTTGAAAAGGTCATGCATGTATTACATTTAATTCGAACTAACAGGATCGTTTCATGAACTACCATGTTACTTACTATTATGGTTTACAGAAGTGTATGCTAATTGCTTAAATGATTAAGTAGTTAACTTAGTTTATCTACATTACTAAAAGGAAGATTTTGCATATTTGAGTATGAGAGTTGGTGTGGTACAGCTCAAAGTTGTGAAAGTTTGAATTTGTTTTCCATCCTTATACCATTGGACCATAATATGAAGCAAAACTTTTACAATAGATGTGCATAAATATAGATGTGAATGATAAATAAGAAAAACTTTTGAAAAAAATGAAAATAAAAATTATATATTGAACCAAAAGGCTTTAAAGATTTTCTTTAATATTGCATAATATTTTGTTTATTTTGATTTTGAGCTAATAAGATCACATGCTATTGGATGTAAATTATCAGAGTTATTTTAGCTGCTTCAAAATAACATTCAATACCAGTTTGAGCATGACTCAAGTTTAGTAATTAAAACATATTTAAGGGAACCAGGACATGCTCGAAAGAGTAAAATGCCAAAATTAAGACCCTTTGTTTATGAGACATATATCATTTGCAATTTCCAATAGAGCTTAGATTTTTTACGTTCTTAATAAAGATAATTTAATTATTCTGTAGAACTACAAAAATAACTTTTTACTTCAAAAGGTCTTTTTTACTACTTAATTAAAGTAATACATAATTTTTGAGAACTCGTAATATATACATGTGTTTAGGTACCATTTTTTAAAAAAGTATCCTTTTTTATGCAAATATATTTTACACATATATAAAATAATAGATAGAATACAGTGAACTCATTTTGTTAGTAAAATGTTAGTATAGTTTCTTTAAAAAAATTATGAAACTTTGGAATTTGAAATTTTTTCATTTTTCTCTGCTTTTTTAATGCATAAAACTATTTTTAAAAAATTAGGCACTATCTTAATAGAAAAAAATAGGTTGACTATATGCATAGGCATCTTGTATAGAAGTATAAAAAATCTGGAATCATATAGTGCAATAGTTTTTTTTAAAATGTACCTAAATGCAAGAAGATATGCTTTTGAGAAAAAGGGAAAAAACTAAAAAAAACAATATTTTCACATATTATACACTTGATTAGTATTTGCTTGCCTATTTTTATATGACTAATAATAATCCTTAATCATTTTCTAGAGTTACAAAAGTAATTTTAAATTTATATGTCTTTTTCCCTTTGATTTAGTTAACATGAGCATAATCTTCGAGATCTTGTAATACATGTATTTCTTACAAAAATATTCTTTGAATATACAAAAAAAATTTACACATATATTTAGAGCAACATATCAAACATAATTGACCAGTTTTTTATATAACGAATTAATTGCGTTATTTCTTTAAAATAATCATAAAACCTTAAAATTATGAAAATGTTAATTTTTTTTGCACGCATAAATTTATTTTTTAAAATTTAGACATTACATACTAAAAGATATTTTGTTCACTATACAGAACGTTTATATAGATCAAACACAGGGGAAACTACATATTTAAAGTTCAAATAGGTGCGTCAAAAAGGACGTGGTCATTTGTATACATTTTTATTTTTCATATTTTAGGGCTATTTTATCAACAAACATATAAGTATTATACATTTTTAGATTCAGAAAAATAAGCACTATTTTTTAGAACTAAAATTGAAAAATCGATTTTTTCGAAGTATACGATGTCCCTGTTGTCTTAAATATATCAAAGAGTATTATAATTTTCAATTCTTTGCTGATAAAAATTCTTTACGTAAGCCAATTTTTAATGGATTTCTATGTCTGACATAACTTTCAATAAACTATGCTGTGAAAATTCAGTAGACCCAAAACATTTTTAAATCTTTTTCATTATTTGGAGATTTTAATTTTTAAAATATTTTGATGCATGGTTCATCTGGAGTTATCTGACTTCCTTTAAATCATATCCCCCAAAAATTAATTTTATTTTTTTAATTTCATTTTTTCCTTTTAATAAATTGCAAAAATATGTTAAAAAAGTCTTTGCATTCTCTTCAGAAAGGGTGATAATAATTAAGTCAAAACAAATGCATTAACATCCATTCTCTCGTTATTTATTCAATATTATTCTAATGATTCTATTAAATGTTTCAGAAGCATTTTATGTCCAATAGATTATCTTACCACTTAAAAAACTGAATATTATATCTCAACCTAATTTTCCTGTATCATCATTATAAATTTAACTACGTTTAAAGCCTAATTAAGTGCTAAAAAGATTTAGTATTATTTTTCATGTATGCAATAAACTATCAATTCTATTCAACTATCAGTTTTACTTAATGTATTTAAGCAAGGAAATTTAACACGCAGCTATCATATTTTATTGTCCAATGTCAATGTTTTAAAAGTCAAACAAAGGTAACTACTTTCACAAGTTTTGATTGCTTGAAAAAATTCGTATTTTTTTTAAATTTCAAATTTTTTAGTAGCAAATATTTGACAAAATTTAATAAATTAGAGAAATCATAACACAACTCAATACTTTCACTTTATTTCCTCGCATAAATTTGTTTTTTAAATCACTTTAGCCTTTCAAAATCATCATTTTGATGTTGAGTTTCTTGCGAAGATCATTGTTACCAGAATCTTTGCACATTAGTGTCGGTACAATGTAATAATCATTTTATTTCTCGATATTAGCAACCATACTTCAAGCAAGCAGCCACGTTTGAAGTCATCCAATTAGCTAAAAAGTCTTCGACAACCAATAATGCCGTAACAACATTATTGATTGAATATTCAATGATGCTTAACGCTAATAAATGGGAAAAAGGATAAACAATCCACTAATAAATTGAAAATTCAAACCTTTCACAATTTTAAATGCTTTGAAAAAGCATTCGGTTTCACTAATGACCTTAACAACTGTCCTTCAATTTAATTGCCCTTGTTTCTGAAAATTTAATCATTTTGCCTTGTTATTATAAGCGAAGTTGTATGCAAAAATTTCGAGATAATTAGATATCTTTAAATTTTTTTAGCTGCAAAATAGAGCTTATAAAATATTTACTATATAAAATATAAAGTAACAAGATTTTTGTGTGTACTGTTTTATACTGTTTATAATTATTTTCCTCTTTAACCCCATTTAACAAAAATTCTTAAATTGGTTATTGTTAGTTAAATTATGAATTAAATTTCCATTATTCACATGGTTTTACACAATTTAAATATCCAAGTTTACAAATGTGAAAAATAAATAAGATTTTACATTCTTAATCCAAATTTCTATTATTATATAGCTTACATTGTTATCATTATAGCTTACACTTTATACAAGCTTACACGTTTGCTACATACATCAGGAATATTAATATTATTGATACTCCAACTGTGTGTGTTATTAAATAATTCCATGTGTTACGGTATTATATAAGCAACACCGGTTCACATTGTTGTGCGAGTTACATATATTTAATTTCTTCATACAAAAATGTCTGATTTCATTCAGAAATATATTCAGCATTTTACACTTAAGTTTAAAATCTAGCACAATTTATTTAAAGCTTATTTTCCTTACAGAAAAGAGATGCTCCATTAAAATATCCAGAATCACTAAAAAAACTGTAAACAGATATAAAATTCAGAGAATGAAATAAGAAGCTAATTAAATATTTATGTTTTGATGTATATAAATTTGCTGTGAAAGTCATTTTACATATTTTAAATGTTCAATTGGCTTACAAATTACGTGTTAAAAGTTCAATTTGTGTTTGATAAATGTAAACGAAAATTTAATGATTCCTACAAAGTCGCTTAAATCTAAAAGTATTTTATTACACAGACAGTTGAAATATTTTGCTATTTAAATTACAAGTCAAAATTTTCAGTTTATTTCAGTTATTAAATTTAGCTTTATTAAAGAAAAAGAGCTCATGATTATCAAAACAGAATTTTTAATTTCATTAAGTACGCCTGGCATGTCCTTGGTGATTTTGGTTTGAAAGTTTATACGCATTCATTTTTTTAACTTTAAACTGAAATCACTGCTTGTAGCTCTTTAAATCTAATCTATAAGGTAATTGTTAGACATTAAAACTTGTAAGTTCAACTGTTTTTTTCCCTCATATGTTATCATGAGTTGTGAGAGGAGTACTTCCTTCGTAATCTTCTTTTTTTCTGATTATTCATTGACAAGCATTTAGCGGAAAAAGACAATTTCCAGCAAACGGTTTTTCACATACTTATCTTAAGGGGACTTGGTACCCTAAAAATCACAAACCTATCGTTTTTTTTATTTTCATTTAATCTTATTCTTTGCATTATTATCTTTCGATTGATATATCACTTGTGCATGTCGGAAAGTTAGAAGTTGAATAAAACTTCATTTGAAAACAAATTAGGCAATTCAGCCACACACCCTTTTTAGAAAAAAAAAGCTAAAGAATGCGTTATGATTAAAAAAATCTATTTTATAAATAGAAATAATAACTATAAAAAAGAATGTGTAGTATTAAAAGCAGAATATTTCCGAGGCAATATAATAATGTAATTTTTCTTCCTTGTGAAATGTGTGCATGTAAAATTTTTAAATTAAGGCATTTTATATTAATAATTTTATAATTTCAGTTCTTATTCCTGATATACTTTTCATACAAATCTAATAGTTTAATATTATAAGAAAAAAACAGCTAAAATTTCTGTCGTGACAGAAGAAAAATTTTTTTTTTTAAGTTTTTCTTTAGTTTTCTTGTGCAATTAGTACTCTCTAAAAGTTTATCATTTATAAAAATGTGTGGGTTGAAAACATGTAAATGGAATTATTTTAAAGAAAAACGTATAAGTAATATCTTAAAGTGGTATTTTAAGTTTAATTAAGCTTATAATAATAATTTTTTCAGAATTATAAACTTTAAAGTGTTTTTTCTCAGTTTGTGTTTTTCGAAACCTTAGTGCATTCAAAATGCTACTCCTTCGACAATTATTTACCAATCACTTCAATTTTTTCCTGCGTGTTAAAAATAAAGCATGTAATAAAATTAGGGATCCGTTTTGCTATAAACTGAATACTTTTTTTTTAAAAAAAATAAAATGTAAGACATGTTGGCTTTTTCGTTGATTTTTAGCCTGTATATCGACATTTTATTTTTTTTCTCAAAAACGAATGAAGTTATTTTAAAATCGATCCCTAAAGTTGTTAAGAACATTCATAAGAATATTATAAAAAAATTTCAGGTCAAAAAATTAATTTTTACAAAAGGAGTAAAATTTTAAAATTTTCCCAATTTTCTTCAAAAAATTTTTAATTTTTAAAATTGTGTGAATAATATATGAAAATTTTCATCTGGTAACATTTTCTTGAATAGAAACATTGTATAAAATGTTAAAATATAATTTTTAAATACGTAAATAAAGAAGTTTACTCAAAGGGTGCCAAGTCCCCTTAAGAGTATTATTTCCTTCTCTTTTAGTTTCTTGTTTCATTTAATTTTGTAGATTTGATTAGTAGTAGAAGCGCTATTGGGGTCTGTTCAATCTTTTTTTTCCCAATTTCCCATGCTTTATTTCAACGTACCAATGGAAACCACAACTCACATTTTTTTAAATATTTTCTAAAAGGCTTCCATGCCTTCTGTGACAATTTTTCATATCACTGAATTATTTTTTTAAAAAAATAATCATAGAGAAATACGTAAAACCAGCTAAGAGGTTTTACCCTCATAAGAAATTTTTCAGAGAATGTCTGTCTTCAATTTCCTGATATATGTATTGGGGTGCATGGGGAAGCACACAACAGCTATCGTTTAGACTAAAAGGAAAAAATAAAACTCTAGTTTGGCTTTGTTTTTGGTGACGCATAGCGATGAGAGAAACTGGTCTTCTCTCGATTGCGCAAGTCTTCATTCGGTAGGTGTCATTCTAAACAATAATTCTTCTGTGAAATATGTGTGCATTCCAGCTGTATTGGTGTACTATAGAGCTTTTGGAGGTAAGGTAATCCTAATAAAGTTAACGTTAAAAGTGAACACGATACCACTTTCCACAGAAGCGTTCTCAAAGCTTTAGATTGTAATCAGAGTGAAAGTATGAGTGCACAGGACTGTCTTGCCTTCTTAGAACAGTATATTTAGTTACACTAGCTAACAAAAAATGATGAAGATGTTCGTGTTGATTATGTAAATTTTCAGAATTATTGGTGTTCTCAAAGTAATGACAGTGATTCCGTGGGACAACGTTTCTCAAGTTGTTGGGTGTGTCCCCCTACAGGGGCGCGTTAACTCTACGAGGGGGGAAGGCGCAAGCATTTTGAAAAGTCGAAAAAAAAAGAATTATTTAAAAAATTATTAATTTACTGAAAGCAAACAAACAAAATATATTCTGACATAATAAAATATATAACTCACTTTTGCACTGATATAATGCACTTATAAATGTATCAGTTTTGCACAATGACTTTTATAATTAATTTAATAATTCTAAGTTAGGAACACAAGTTTATAAATTACCAGTGACCTCATGGAGTCATATATGTAAAATTATGTACAGAAATTAACACTTATCTTTATAATCTGTACTGTTTATAATTAATCCTAAAACTACCGATTAAAAGATATACAATTATCTGCCACCGGCTCCTGCGCAGGCGCGCCAATGGGATGTATTGGAGGGAGATGAAAAAGAATAAAAATAAGTAAAACCTTCTCTGAAATAAGTAAATCCTTCGCAAACACTGTTAATATCATTTTATTGCATTCCAAAGGCTTCTGAATAATTATATGGATAGCAGTGTACAGAGAAGATCGTAATTGGGAAAGACGTATATATACGTCAGGGGCAATTACTGCTTCAGCTGAGCGAGACGTTTATATACGCCGGTGGTTTTTAAGAGGTTAAAGTCGTATTGCAGCTTTAGCGTCAAAATATTGAATTCAATACATAGTTATTGCATGGAAGAGGTGGGGGCATGAAGAAAAATATCATTGAATATCGGACCGCAAGTATTGAAAGTTTGAGAAGCAGTGCCGTGGGACGTTCTGGTAATGTAATTTGATCTGTAATTTGTAACTAAAAAGTTCGCAATTGCACACGCCTACGAAAATACGAAGCAATAACGAATCATGTATCAAATATTTTTGCTGGCAGCAGTAACAATAAGAACACGTCATCTAACTGTATTGTTTGGACATGGATGAACCTTTCAACCCCACTTCCTCTACAGGTCACATGTTAGCTTGCAATGTTGATACAATTGCAAGTGAACCAACTCTTTTTGATTGTCATAACATTGGAACATGTCATTATTGTGCTTGTTTTTCCTGGTGAAAGTAAGCAATGGGGAAACATGTTGTTGAAACGCAACTTCAGCTAGGAGACTGCATTAACTAGTGCGTTAATTTTTTCCGCCCATTATATTCCCTTGTGACTTTATATCATTCAAACCCTTATGCAGATCATTTATTGTGAAATTATTGGCACCACCATCCATGTTCGAAAAGATAATGCAATGTAATCGTTTCAATGGAATTTTGTAACATCTCAGTTTTGATGTGCAGAGTAGCAGAGCAGGGCAGCAAACCACGAACAAGTTTGCTTTATTTGGCACAAATTAATGAAAAAATATTATTTGCGCTGTAATCTAGAACAATTTGTAACCGTCGAACAACAGTTATTCCTCGGTAAATCAGAATCCATATTCAACCAATACATGTAATATATGACAAATGAACCAGGTAACCCAGCAGCGGTCTTAGGAAAGTTAAAAAATCTAGCTATTCTAGTGTTAAATTGAAAGTTTTTTAGTAAGAAACAATCCATAAAAAATGGTCACACAAAAATAACACATAAAATTATTTTAGTTTCACTAATTTAGAACAACTACAAGTATATATTCAAAAAAGAAATTTAGTTGAATTCTATTTAAAAAATATCGTTATGTTTATAAGATACGTATGAATAAAATAATATACCTTAAGTAATCTACTCAGTTCATTTAAAATTGTTGGTCATTTTTGAAGGGACCAAGACAAATATTATTTCTGTATATATTTGCAAAAATTATTGAAAAAATATGATTTTATATTGTGTGTGTCTTTATTAGGCACATAGTACAGTAAAAATGGATATGTTTCAAACGTGTATTTTTTATTTGGATTTTTTTTAACTCTGGTCAATTTTCTCAATTTCATTTGAACTCTGGTCTGGATTTTTCATCTCTGGTCAAAGCTACTAGGATGTGTTTTTACTATTTTTCTAGGTTTTTCTTTCCAAATAGTATGATCACTAACTACTCTATATAGCCATAATTATATTTTTAAAAATTTTAATTGGTTTTATTTTTTGAAGAGAAAAATAGTTTATTAAAACACTGTTATTTAATATTTTGATGTTTAATAAGTTATTTCAGTCATATAATTAGTTAGTTTTTAATGTATTTAACAATTAATCAAATCTAATAATTTGACTGCAGACATATAATATGTAATGCTTGATTAATCGACACATTGGACTATAATTCATATTCTATAATACTACTGTAATACATACTTAATATATACTCTTGATTTTAAAAATCCTAAATTTTATTTTGCGAAGAAAGAATTTAAACAAGAGTCGGCAGCTTTGTGCAATCATCCTCTGCTAGCGCGAGAGAAATAGCAACTCTCCTGCATTCCACTGACTCTTACTACACAAACTAGTTTCAATACAAGCAACATGTTGTCATCACGCAAAAGATAGTATATAGTACATGTACTAATAATTCTTTTCTGACATAAAACACATAGTATCAAAATTTGAATAGAACACAATAAGTTAACATACAAATAAGAAAATGATAAGTGTAAAAATACATTTGATTAATGCTAAAAATACATTTTGAGCCAAGCATAAACAAACTAAAACATTTAATTATATCAAAGCAAAAGTGTACTAGAATTTATATGTGCATATTTTCCTTAATTTATAAAAAAAACTTATAATTTAGCAAGCAAAATGTAAATAGTACTTTTACTTCATACATTTATTAAATTGTGCTTACATAATTGAATGCATTAAAATTTTTCTTAAATTTTATATTTTCTCTCATTAATTTTTAAAACTGATTTTTTTCCTTATATGTATTTTAAGGTATCCGACTACATTCGGAACCGTGATTTTTTAAAAAAAAGCGCATAAATAGACAATTTTCCTGATATTTAGTGCCACTTAGGTTAGAATACATGTATACAATTGTTTTAAGGCCATTTTGACAAAATAATATATTTAAATACAATATTTCGGCAAAAAATTAACATAGAACCTTTTTTTCAAAATGTTCTCCTTTCGTGAAAAATGCTTCTATTACAATAATATTTAGCCTGTATATAGTCAGACCTCTCTACAGAGGCTTAAAAGTACAAAACTTCTACAGATATTTATCAAACAACTTGAATTTTCGTGTGTATCTTTATTACAAAATTAAATTAGGGATCCATTTTTTAATATTTTGAAAAAAAATTTTATAAAAGAAAATGTAGCAGAAGTCATGTTTGTTTAGCTTTTTCCATTAATGTTTACATTTTATTTTTTTTTTTCCAAAACTAATTTGTTTGTTGCAAAATCGATCCCTAACGTTATTACTCATAGTCTAATAAATCCCAAAAAAAATTTTGGTGTCAAAATAATGATAATTGTAAAGAAGAAGAATTTTGAAAATCGGTAAAAAAATTTTAAAAACTTTAAATTTTAAATTTTTTTTTTAAATTTAGAATTTTTTCATGGTGAAATTTCTTAGTTTAGTAGTAACTGTTAATAATATACAAAAAAAAAATATTTTAAAACCCTTAAATAAAAAAAATTGAAAAAGTGCCGAGTCCCCTTAACTAGAATTTTTGAAAAATTCACATTATTTTCAGAGTTATAACCAACTGAAATAATTATCGGCTTTTTTTTCTTAAAATTTCTCCCCTTTTATCGTAAAACATGGATAAACCTACTTCTAAGTTACATATTTCAAAAGTTCTAGTTCAGCCTCTGTAGAGAGGACTGATCTATATACAGGCAAAATATTATAATGGAAGCATTTTTCGCAAAAGGAGAATATTTTGAAAATTGTTCATTTTATGTTAATTTTTTGTCAAAATATTGTACTTAAATAATTTTTTTATTGTAACAGTATTCTTAAAATAATTTTATATACATTTTCTAATCTAAACGACACTAAATATCATAAATTTTATCCATTTATACGCTTTTGCAAAATCACGGTTCCGAACGTAGTCGGATAACTTAATTGTTTTATCCACGCACTACATTTTGTATACTCTAAGAGTAAAGTAGTTATTTATATTAAAAACAAACTCATTATCTTAAATAACTAACCAGTCCTCTTAGAATCATTCAATCCCGACTTTTGCATTTAAAGTCTACAGTTGATACTTCTATTATAAACTGTTTTGTAATTCATATCAACTTTCGAGATGCGGAATATTAATAATCATTCCAGTGATTACTAACAAATAATATATGCATCTGATAAACGAATTATTATTTAAAACCTCTTCAGACTTTACACTTCGTGGTAAATAATATCTTTCTCTCTCTTTAATTCAAAAGACTTCCTTTACTTTTAATTCTATTGAAATAGAAATTAGAAATCCTAAAGTGCATCGTTATATACTCGAAAATGCATTTCCATTATTCAATTTGCATTCAGAATTTATAAATGCTCAGTGAAACGGATAATTTAAACCATTGATTTGGTTATTTAGTACAATAAGTAGAATTTATTAGAAATAGTGTTTGAATACATCGTGTTTTATACAGAATATTACTAACTTTCATGTTGTAAATGAGTTTAAGTATTCAAAATTTGGGTACTTTTCAGTTTCCCCTATGCAATTCTCACCAAGAAGGCTTTATTGGCAACAACACACACTGTGCACATAAAAATGTTACTAAATATTAGTTCCCATTTGTTTTTTACCTATTTATGATGTATTATGAAAAACACATTACTGATATGAAAAGACCTACGATTTGTTTTTAAAATATGGTGGTAAAAATTTACAAGCGGGAAATTCCATTTGAATTAGTTGTGTCATTTTTGGCAATATTATCATCTTCGCTGGCGAACGGAAAGTTCGGAAATTCGTAACCAGTTTACTTTGAAATAAGGGTACAAAATGAAGCAAACAAATGAAAATATTTGGAAAAATATATTGAATACACAAAACATAAAATAACATATTGCAACATTAAAATACACGCATTATTATCAATTTATACTTCTCCCAAAATTCTTATTTACTAAAAATGTTTTGAAGAACACTATGAAATTCAAGTAATGACACCTTTATTTATTATAAGTTTTTATATTATTCTTATTTATCATTCGGTAGCCCCCGTGATAAAAAATAATTGGAATTTTTTCTTTTTCAATGAACATATATTAACAATAAAAATATTTTTCAAAAGTTTTTTTTCTCTTTTTTTTGAAATAGGTGAATTAACAAATACTTAATTATAAAAAAATAAGATAAATATTTAAAGATATTCCCATTTCTTTTAAATTAAATTATTGCTTAAATGATCAAAGGAATAAATTGTATTTTTATTCAAAATGCAGAAAGAAATATGATAAAAATTTTTTGAACCCACAGAATAGATTTTCATAGGAATATTCTTTGGAAAAATAAAATTTTTTTAAACAGCTAAATTAGTAAATAAAATGTTGGATCTCAACACTCATATTAAACATATGAATTTCTAGTAAATATTTGAGCATAATTTTGTTCAGATGAAAATCCGACGGGAAACTTGCGAGAATATTTTATTTTGATTAACATCGGAGTGTATTTCTTTTCTTTTTCACTATGTTAAAAAACAATTTTTGTTTCATAATGAATTTTTTGTTCAAATACTTAATATTCTTAGGTGTTTTAATGGTTTTCTGTTTATTCCTGTGATCAGAAATTTTATCAAAATATTGAAATATTAGGTTGGGGAAAAAGAAATCCATTATTTTTACCTGGAAATCAAGACTTTATTTAACATACTTCCGATTGTCCGATCTGGGTCAAATATGCACAGTTTTGTTGTATAATCCGTTGCCATTTTAAAGATAACTTTATAATACCTCTCGCATAGAAGTCTTGGTACTTATTGGCGAAAACATCTAGTAATTGATTTTCACAACCTTCCTTGATCCCAATTTCTTATCACTCAGGAAATGTTTCAATGCGAGAAAAAGGTGGTAATTGCGTGGTACCAGTTCTGGACTATATGGTGGAGGCATTAAAACTTCCTAACCAAGTTTCCAGAGGTTCTGGTGAGTCACTACAGAAGTTTGTGGCCTGGCGTTGTCCTGGTGGAACACAACACCTCTTCTGTTGGCCATTTCTGGTCAATCGCTAGCTTCAAATGTTCCAGTTATTGACAGCAGAAATCTAAATTTAGTGTTTGGTAATGCGGAAGCAACTCATATTAAATGATTCCTTTCCAGTTCCCCCAAATACACAGTAGAACCTTCCTGGCTATTAATCCTGGTCTGGCCACCTTTTGAGCTGCTTCACCGCATTTTGACCACTTTCGTTTTCGCACAATATTGTCGTATGTGACCCATTTCGTATCCCCAGTCACCATCCGCTTAAGAAATGGGTTGATTTCATTCCGTTTAGCCCTGGCTTTGCAAATGGAAATTCGATCCATCATGTTTTTTGGTGTTAATTGGTGTGGCATCCAAACATGGAGCTTCTTTTTGAATCTAACTTTGCGCAACTGGCTTAAAACAAACTGTTTTATGGTTGATCTTTAGCTCCTGGGCGATAATAGGACTACTAACATGCCTGTCAGCTTTGATTATTTCTGCGATCTTATCGACATTTTTGACGATGGACCTGCCTGTGTGAGGTGCATCTTTAACATCAAAAATACGTGAACGGAATCGACGAAACCAAAATTGCACGTAATTAGCTGTTACAGTATCGGAACTATAAACAACATTCATAATTTCAGCTAATTGGCTTGTATTTTCGCCTTATCAAAGAAAACTGTAGAAAGAACCAAATGTTCTCTTTGTTGACTTCCATTTCTAACATCCTGTAACTCACAACTGAAGGGACCAAACAAAAAAAAGCAAAATAATTTTTTTAGTGTGAAATGTCATCTTGACAATGAGCATAACTTTGAAATTGTTTGATCGATACTTCACGAGAAATCGACACTACAACCATCTACCGAAAAAATAATGGATTTCTTTTTCCCCAACCTAATATTTGTAAAGAAATTAAATTTTTCCTTAAATGATAAATTTGCAACGATTTATTTAAATTAAAGTTAACATTAAGAAACAATATAAAAAAATCTTTATTATTCATTGAAGATTATTAGTACTAACTTGTTTGATTATTAAATTTTTAAAATATGTCACATACGTATTCGCATTGTATGACTTATGTTTTGTAAGATAATTCTTATTAAAAATACATTTGATGTATGTGTGAATAAGTGTTAAATAAATCTATGTGAGAGAAAAATGCTTCTAAAATAATTCAACAAAAAACCAGTAATCACTATCAAACTCATAAAAATTATCCTGCTGCAAAATTGTTCATCTGCAATAAGAAATTTTTCAGTAATCCTTGTAATAATTAATAATCATCAAAATTAAATAAACTTAAATTTTTCTTGGGAGATTAGTTACTTATTTATAATTTTTCCAATTATCTACTACATTATCCTTGTCTCCAAACCTTGTAGTCAGATCAAATATACTTTAAAAAACACTTGAAGGAGATCTAGAGTGACTTCTATTCAGGAAAAGAGAAATGCATATTATAAAAGAATCCAAGCGTATTAAAAAAATTAAGTATAAAAAGTTACACCTTTCTGCATACTTTTTTAGAATTGCACATTTCTTCTACAACTTATAAAATTAAGCATGAATCTGGGATAATTTGTAATTTATTGAAACTTAATTACTTCTTATGAATATCAGACATATTATTTTTTAAAAAAACAGGAACTCATAAGAATAGTATTAGTAATCGTTTCTAAAGTATATGGGATAATTTTATTTGAATTAAAAACTATACTTAAGAGGATTCCTTGAAATGTTAGAAAAACAGGTGTGATTTTTACAAAATCTCTTTATATTATGCAGAAAAGTAAATCGCGTTTAAAATTCAGATGTAATGTTTGCTTTTTTTTAAAAAATATTTTACGTAACAAATATTTTAAAGTTGTAGCAAAGCATTAATTCTTACTTTAAAGATATTTCACTGAGCATTTAATATTAAAAACATTTTTTTAAAAAAAATTAAATATTAAATTACAAATCATCTCATGCAAATTATTTATAACTTAGAATTACATACTAACAAGTTTCATTAAAAAGGTGCATAAAGTACAATGAAATTTGTAAGTACTAGATTGTGATATTGTATCAAAAATTTTAAAAAAAGGCTCAATAATAATTCTGCATGGCTAAAAGACATACCCGTAGTTCAATCCATCGTAACTTCTTAAAATCTTCCTAAAATCTGAATTAAAATTTAACTATAAATATAAAAAAATATTAAAACATAATGAAAGAAATGTTTTGGAGTTATTTAAAACATGCTGTTTTCGAATAACTATAACGATACTTTTTCTGTTACACATAAACCAGTATTCAAAATTCAATGCATCACTTCAATAGTTTTTTAAATAATGTTTTACACTGAACAAATTCTGTACAAACATTTCGTAGAACATTATGATATACACTGGCCGTTGAATGTTTTTGCTCACCATAAAAAAAATGGCAGTTACAATAAAACATAGTTTACATGAATGAATAATAATTATAATTGTATTTGGAACTAATCTAAAATATGTTTCTCTGTCGAAGACTGTTGGCATCTTCAGTGGAAACAATGCTTTGTTCACAAATATCTATTACAATGTTTTGAGTTTATAAAAATTCAATAAATTCGTGCACAATACAGCAAAATTGTCAATTAAAATTAATACGAAACATCACTTCTAAGAAAGAGATTCTAAGTTTATTTCAATGGAAGTGAACGAGGTATGTAATGTTACAGCTGAACACCCTAATTCTGTACAAACATTTCGTAGAAGTGTTTTCTGGAGGAACGGTTTGGAACGAATGGAATTTTAGCTAAATAGAACATCTTTAAGGACTATCTTGGCAAGTTGATATATGTAGATAAATAAATCATTAATAATATTAGATTTCAATAACCATTTTTAAAAGTATACCAGAGGAAAGAACTTTAAAATGAATTGAAACAATAAATTATAGTTGAGGCCAGTGTATGAGAATTTATGCTACCGAAAAGATTTTTGAAACAATAAAAAGAAGAATACGAAAAGATTTTGGAATACATTTTTTTTTTTTCTTTTCAATAATCATGAAATGTTTTGAATTATGTAAATATTATTTTACAAATTGAGAAATTATTTATGTAAATGGGAAAACTCAGAAAACTATAGACAAATTTTAATGCATAGAGTTAATGTAGAAATACATCAGAATTTTAATCCTAACTGATAAATAATGTAAACTTAAATATTTATTTAATAAATTTTAAATTCTCCTTTTCTGTCTTAGAATTCTATATTATTTGTATATTATTTGTATATAAGTATGTTATTTCGTTTGATTTTCTGTCAATTTTGTAGAAGTGAAGTATTATTTAAATCGGGAGTCTCAGATTCTTTCTAATATTTTGATATGCAATGAGTTTAAAAAGCTATATTTTCCCTATCTAAGATAACAAATAATTATTAATGCACCAATATTATCCATGTAGAAATCTTTATACATAACTTGAAAAAAATACATTCAGATTAATATACATACAACAAAATTAATAAAATTCGTTCAAACAATATCGAAAAATACTAAAATTAGTTGAATATTTAATTATGGAAGCATTTTAATAAAAGTTTTAAAATAATTTCTTAAATGTTTAATCTGTAAAATTTAAAGAAAATATTTTTATTGGTGTAACTTACAGTAGGATCATTGAAACTATTAGAAGAAAAGAAAGTTAACTTTCATACATTTTGGCTCCAGGGTAGCATTCGGTAATTAATTGAATATATTAACTAAACTTCTACTTTTTCCTGAAAAAATATTGAATGCCTAAGAAGTTTTGTGTAAAATAAAAAGACCATTTAAATAACTAAAAATAATCTGTGCTTGAAAAGATGAATATTGTCTAGGGATGATATATTATTTTTGAAGAAATAGTGTAGAAATGGATTTTTTCTGATATAATAATTAGTGGAGTAACATTTTATAAGCAGGTCAGTTGTACTTCCAATCCTCACAGTTTCAAAAATTGAATGTGTTGGACAGTGTTTTATAGACAAACAATATCATGCTAGTTCGTATTTTCTGAGCAAAGACTATTTAACACTAAAATTTAATTAGAAGGTATTGCAAAAAAGTTAAAAGCGCCTCTAGCAATAAACGTTTTAGGAAGAAACTTTTTTAATAAAGAATTTTATCTAAGAAGTCTTAGAAAAGTGAATTAATTAATACGGCAAAATGAATTTAATTAGAGAAAATTTCATCTTTTACTTAAATGTTGAATGCGGCAAATGTTATAAGCATATATTTATGATCTCCTGAAAGATTCTTTTTTAAGGATGAGTACATTAAAATATTTGAGGAAACTTAATTAAATATGCTAATCAGATAAGTAAAAAGGAAAACAATAAAGATTTCAAGAACCATTTTTGATTTTAAAAAAAGAATATAGCCGGTAGCTCCCATTGCATAATTGAATATGTTAAATCAAATACAAAAGTACAGATTTCGCCTTACATTTAAAATGCAAATTTAAGTATTTTGCTTGTGTATATTTTCAAAAATTCAGCTTGAAGTTTGTAGCATTAATATTGAAAAGAAAAAAATTCTATCTATTTAGTAATTTAAATAAGACAATCATTTATTTAGATTTTTATTTCCAATTGATATTTTATTTTTACTAGTATGGGAAAATTATTTTCTCAAATATCTTATATTATTCTGATATTTTGTCTTAAGAATAAGATAGTACTATTTTTTTTCAAACACATTAAGAGGAAGACCAAGGAGAATTTTATCGAAGTTTTAAATACTATAAAATGTTTTCTTTCTTAGCTAATTATTTAATCTAAGACAAGTATTTTCGCAGCATTGAAAACTGTTGATTGATTGATGCTACAAAATGTATTGAACGAACTGAAGTACAGATGGAACGAACGTATGCTATATAACAAGAGGATCACACGTTGAACTTTTGTAACAGAAAAAATATTAGTATATTTATATTTACATTTATGTATCACTTATATTAAATAATACGTTCAACAATAGTTCAGATACTAAGATTTTTTTTTAAATCGGGTCTATCATTTGTACTCACCCTGTATTTCATCACTATTTCGTTTGCTGAAATCGAAATTGTTGCATAAGATGTTGTATTTAATTTGATCTGTAGACATATATAAATATACAATCTTAATTCTATATTTCCAATTTTCTTAATTCTAAACTTCCCTGATGTTCAGATTTCTGCATTGAATAAGTGGAAAATAAATGTGCAGAATATTCCTAAATTTATTTTGTAGAATTAGAATATCTAATGCGATTCTTAGTTCATCAAGACGAAATAAGTAATGAAACTTTCCATTCAGCAAGCATTATCATTTTAATTGTGTTTCAAAGGATAAGGGAAGTGAAGAACTGTGTTCTTGAATTTGAGGGATACCCGGTATGATGTTGAAGGCTTCTTGAAAGTTTTGGTCTTCCGGTTGACTTCGCTACCACTCAGTAGTATCGTATCAAGCATTGATGTTTAATCAGAGTAAAAGTATTTGATTAATCGTGCAAATTATTAATACTGTTTTTCCCAATTAATTTCATGCGATTACTGGAGCGATAATTATGAATTATTATATAGATTCTAAGCTCTCCTGAATAATTTTTATCAATTCATATTTTGAAAAGTAAATACATCGTCAACTACTGCATGGTAATGTATCTAGTAATTGGAATTTACGGGTTTTTAAAAATCCAAATATTTGTTAATTTAAGAATGTTACAGTTAATATTTTCACATGCGTTTAAGAGTTCATTTATTTCATAGAAATATATTTTCTGGTGATTTAAGAATAGGAGGAAAATATCTGTATTGCTTTGTTTATAAAAAATATTTAAAAAGTGTAGATCCTAAATCATTTTATTATCAAAGAAATAAATGAACTACAATTAACATTAGGAATACACATTCTTAATATCCATAACTCAAAAACTCTTGAACAAAATTTTCCAAATTGACTATTTCGGCAAATAAATAGTAAATTTTAAGCTGGGAAATATGACGCTCGAAAAAACACGAGTTTATAATGAAAGTATTCTATTCTAGACGTTACTTAATTAAATAAATTATCAAATTTTTAAAGAAATGTCATAATTTTTCTCTTTTTTATGTCAATAACAAAGATTGATACCAATTTTGCTCAGCTACAGAGGTTATTAATGAAAACACATTTTTTTCTCACGTATTTCTTAAAAACTTTAACGGGAATTGATATTATAAAACATAAGCTAGTATTTTTTATTCAGTAAAAGTACATGAATGTGTAAATTAAGATAAGTTAAATTTTTGAAGTTTATTAACATATTTTTTAAAAAAAACCTTCACTATTGAATTCAATGGAGAAATCTTTACTCAAATACCTCAATTACGCTGCAACTGTTTACTCTACAGCAGTGCTTCTCAAATTTTCAACATTTGTGACCTATTTTTTTAATAATAATACGACTTGTATTATAAACCGTACAAATTATCAAGATAAGGATTAAATTTAATATATAGTTCGTATATGACAAGCCCATAGGAGCCACTATTAATTAATAAATTTGTTCTTAACTTTGTATTGATACATTCATTATCAATTACATTAAGCAGCACTGATACATTTATAACTATATTATATCAGTGTAAATGAGTACTTTATTTTTTATTATGTCCGAATGTATTTTGCTTTGCTTCCTTTCGGTAAATTGGTAAAATTTTTAAGCGACCTTTCATTTTTGCGCTCCCCCACCACGCCCCTTGGTGGCGTACCCCATAGTTTGAGTAACGCTGATCTAAAGGACATAAAGATGGTTTTCAATTTTGTAATCATTGATGTTTATGAAGTCCTTTGGTTAAAATGGAACGAAACTTAACAGAAGGAGAAACATTAGCTCCACATACAGATATATAGATGTCTTATGTCATCAATACACCTTTCTTTCCTAAGGATTGCGTGTGTGTGTGAGCAGAGAGAGAAACATATACATAAACAGTTTAGTATTGCTAATAAATATGAAACAAAATGATAAGAATGTATTAAACTGAGAGAATCATAAAATTGTGTATTGTGACTCAAAGGATTATCACAATCAAAGGAAAACGCATATGTAGGTAATCAAAAACATTTATTCGAAAATATAACGTGTGACGTGAACAGTATGCAAAATTTGGAAATTACCTTTTTTGGTATTGGATTTTCTAACATTAAGAAAATAATTGCTTTATTTATAGAGCAGAAATTTCTTAAACGAATTATTTTTTAGGCAAATTTGGATTGCATAAAAAATTTGTAAAGTAGAACTCTATCTCTCTCTCTCTCTTTTATATATATATATATATATATATATATATATATATATATATATATATATATATATATATATATATATATATATATATATATATATATACAGTTTACATTTTTTCCACACACATCTTGAACATCTTACACATTGTTGACAACCAACCAAATTAGAGTATAGCAAATTTACATTTTTGACAATCAACCAATTCAAATTCTACCGTATTTGATTGTCGTATTTTTTGATATCTGTCTTTGCTGGCTGGTTTAAAAGTTAGCTCAAAAGATGTGTTTATGTATATTAGAATTTTTTAAATTGGTGATTAATTGATTTTCATTGATGTCAAGATGCTTGATTCTCTTCGTAAAAGCTCTATGAGTAAAAAAATTTTGTTAAATTATCTTTTCAAACATACTTTTTTTATGTAATTGTTTTAGGATTTTTCTACTTTTCTTACGTAATTATTTTGCGATTTTTCTGCATTAAGAGTTTGTTACATAATAGTAGTGAGTGGTTTTATCATACTCTCTGAGTTTTCTATACTCTGAATTTTTGTTTATTTTATTTTATTTGGTTTTTCCTACCGAGTTGCAAAGTGGGAAGGTTGGCGCCTTCAAACTAGTTTAACCCCACTTATTCGGTCCTAAGTCCGAAATTGCTTTCTGACTCGCTAGGTTCTTCTTTTTTTATAGTTTTTTATTTAATTTCTCTATAATTTTGTTCTTCATTTTCAGCTTTTATATTTTTATTACGCTATTTCTTGTTATGTTCATTACCTATTGTTTCTTGTTTTTGATATATAATACATATTTCTTTCATATATATATATACATATATATATATTTCCACCTAAAAAACTAATATCAAAATACGAATTGGGTGTTTTAAAAACATAACAACCTATGGAAAAATAAATGCTGCTGTATGTAATCACGAAGGAACGAAATTCTGTTTTGATTGCATTATAAGTTATAAAAAAGAAAAAAAAAATAATGTTGCACTATAAAATTGTAGGATGATCTCTTTCTTTTTTCTTTAGGTCGATATTTCTATCAAAAACAATGATCTCTTAAAAAATGGGCTAGATTGAAAATTCTACCAAGAAATTCCATTGCTCTTAACTTCTTTTTGAATTCTATGTGGTCTGTCAAAACCAATAATCATCAATCACTTGACCAAATTCTCTTGTTTTCGGACGCGAAAAGGACATAAAACTTCCAACTTTTCCCTTACTTTCTGAATCACAAAATCTTCACAGCTCTGTAGATTAACACTGACTTATCCTATTGGCATTGTACTGTAACACATTGTAATGCTAATCACTGGCAAAGTACGAGGGAAGACCACACAACCCAAAATCCATACTAGAGAGAAATTTCCTCATAAAACTAATCATGTCCGAAGAGTTATAAAAGCCTTAAAATGTTCTTCCCACATTTAACAAAAGTTTGTCAATAACTTACAAAGCTACACTCTTTTACACTACATAAAAGGATTTTAAAAATAGATGCTAAATTAATATTAACAAACAGAAAATGAATTTTTGAAAAAAAATGTCTTACCGCTAATTTAACATCTTGGGGGGGGATTCACAGTCTTGAATTTTGAAACGATTTAATTACGTCAGTTTTCTGATATTAGCATTTTATAATTGAATTCAGCATTAAATGTTATTCACAATAGACTTTTATTATATGAAAGGGTGTTTTCTCTGAAGCCTTAATTAATGCTTTCTTAAATTAATGTTTTTCTCTTTACAGATTGGCTGTACCATTCGGAATCCAAAATTCAATAGAAGGAAAATTTTGAAAATTTAAGTGAGATAATTTTCTTCGTTTCTTAAGTACTGAATAAAGTATCAGAAAGAAAGTAAAAATTATATACTGTATTTTTATTAAATATCTGAAACTTATTTTTGTTTGTTCTTTAGAGAAATTGAACTATTCACTGATGTAACGTTTAATTTAAGCAATGATTCTCCAAAGATGCTGAAATTAAATTGTCAAATATCAGTTGCTTTGAAGAATTCTAGTCTTTTGAAAAGAAAGAAAAATATATAGGCTATTTAAAACTTTCACGAAATCATAGAAAAATCAGTCTCGCAGCCTTTGCTAAAAAAAGCTCATGTTAAGTTTATTTAAGTAATTAACTTATTTTGCAGTTCTAAGTGTGCGTGATAAAGATATATTATAAATACGCAGCCTTCTTTCAAAAGCGTTCATTTAATTTTTCAAAATAGGTAACTCTTACTTAATTACTCATTAAATTGCTTTATTTTTCAATTCTTCAGCCCTCACTAAGGTTGTAGATAAATTCAAATTGAATTTATTCAGAGAGTTCAAAGTAGTAAATATATGTAGGTTTTTTTAATTTATTCATTTCCTTTACTACTAATCATAAAGCACAAACCAAGCATTAAGGATGTAATAAAATTGCTTTTTAATTCTACACTTGAATTGAAAAAAAAGATAAACCATTTAGAATAACAAGCTTTATAGTTATGAATTCAGAAACTGAAATAATTCCAACTCAAACAGTATTAAATCTTACTAAGAGTGATGCGTGTGTGTGTGAGAAACAAAAATAATAATACAATTATTTATACGTTCCAAAGTTAAGCAAAACATTTTTGTATGCCATTTTCGGATGCTATTAACCATTCATTACTCAGTTTGCATTCAAACTGATATATGCAGCCCTTTTGAAGAAAATGGCTGTGTGTAAATTTTTACTCCATACTTGTTAATCTTGTAAGCAAAAAATATAACAATTGTAGTTCATAATATAAATATTAGATATTTATATTATGAACTTTACCCACTCGATGATGATAATATTTTCATTTATTATTTTATCGTTTGTGTGTGTGTGTGTACCTTGCGATTGAAAAAAACCCTCCAGAATATATTTTATAACCTCAAAGTAAGGTTTACTTATGTATGTTTATATATATAGGTGTATACGTTTAACCTTCCAAATAGAATTTTTTCCTTGCTAAATATTTAAGGATTTTGAATTTTGATAAGGAAGCTCAGAGTTATCCGAAAGGCATTGTATACAATACTTCGATACCAAAAATGTATTAATTTAAACTAATTTTTATGAAATTTATAATTCACACCAAAAAAGGAACCTATTATTTTCTAGTTATGACACTGACAAAATATTAAAATGATTGCATATACCTTGAACAGAAGAAGGTATTCTACTGTGTTCAGTTATACTTCGTTGAGAACAAAGTTTTTAAGTCTAAAATGAGCAAATATATAGCATATGACTTTTTATAAATATGAAATATGTGTATAGATATGTCCAATTTGAAATAAAACGAATTTAAAATTTTGATACATATTTTTATTTATTAAAGCTTCAGGGATAAAAACAGTTTATCACAGATAAATATTGTAATTTTTGGCACACCTGTCCGTTCCATGGCATTTTCATTAAAAATCTTTATACGAAATACTGATATTCTTCATGATTCTTGTACTTTTAAGAACAGCTGTACCTGACCTGAAGATATGCATATATTCAGGTTCAGTGAACTATTTAAAATGGCTTACAAATTTTTTTAACATTTTGTTTCACCTATGCTTTTATTGGGTATATCAATCTAATTTTGATTTGATTTTAATTTGCATCATACTCTTTAGCAACATGAGGGTTAGTGGTGATGGATCACGTAATTCCGAGAACCATGGCTAAGTGATGAAGATTACACTTCAGGTCTTCAAACTTCCACACTACGCCCGATTGACCCTTGTCAGATTTAACATGCATTAGCCCTTCTGCATGACGTCTTCAGTGGCACTAAGATTCAAACTCGTGACTTAAAATACAACAAGTTGAAGGAGATGTGTCACAAATCACTATTTTTATATCAAATTTTATAAGTAATATTATAAAACAAGATATTCTACTAAATATGATAACACACACACACACATATATATATATAAACAAATTGCCTTCCTCACTTTTAAACATTTTGCTTTTTTTGTATATGAAGATTAGTTTTGTAAGATATTTTTAATCAGCTTCTGTATCAAAGCTGATTAAAACTATCTTACTTCATTAATCAGCTTCGATATCCCCCTCAACTCCTGCAGTTTTCCTCAAAGTGGAGAGGGGGAGTTCCTGGGAGGAATGGGGGAAGTACGTCGGGAGATTTTTTCCCTGGTAGGGTCTCCCTGGGTGTGAAGGCCATTCCACTATACCCAGATAAAAACTGCAGGTGAAGAGCTGAGTCAGCCTTCTACCTCTTGTGTGGTGATACGGTCTTTGTTGATCACAGAAGCTGCGCTTTTTTCTCTATGTATTATTCTGACTCGTTTCCAGAGTGGCCTCCTCCAAACTTTGACTTTTAGGGATGGTAACAAAGTTTTTCCAAATTGTATAAGGTGTTCTGCTTGCCAGGCATCTCCTGAACACATTCTTGACTCTCTGGGGCTTTCAAAACAAGATCTATATGAAGACCCTCTAATAGTATTGGACTTTTTGAGAGTGAATGAGATCATGGACTTGATCTAGCTTGTCTAGACATGGCGATCAGAAACAACAACAACAGCTTCAATATAGATTTATTATTTATTTGCTCTTAGAAACCAGCAAAAGATTTATAAACATTGCTGTATTGAATACAGTTTAATGAATGTGTTGAAGACTTTGTTTCAAATAAAGTAAAAATTTAAATTATATACATTCAATTGCTATCTAACAATTTTGAATGAATTCATTAGGGCAATAAATGTATTTTGCAAGAGGAATTTCTTGATGATGACAAGTGATAGATTAAATCAACTGTTGCCCTTTAATATGTCAAAAATTCGAATTATTTTTCTACTTGAAAACAGAGTGTAGCATAATTAGATCTATTTCGTACTTTACAGAATCAGGAATATGTGTGTCAAGAAAATATCATTAATTATATTTCATATATTATGAAAAATGTCAAATACTAGTATAAAACTCCATGAATATAAAAAAAAATATACAAGACATTCTTCTCAAAAATTAAAAGCAGTGAAATGAATAAGTCAGATGCAAATTATTCTGTAAGAACTTCACTTTCTGCATACAGACCATTGAAAAGTACTTAAAAAAAGTTGTACAAATAAATGCACAAATAACGACTGTAAAGCATTTTTAAAAAACATAAGCGACGCATATAAATATTTTTAATTAAACAAAACATATTCTTAAATATACAACAAAAAAATTAAATTTCTAGAAATACCCAATTGAAAAACATAAGAGAAAATAATTAATATTATTTCAATGAACTAAAAGCGTATATTATAGCAATTAAAAAGTAAGATATTAAGGAAAATAAATTTGTTTTTTAATGCACAGATTTTTGTTACAGTGTATATATTATGGCAACAAGTACGCAATTTTTCTTCTTGTGTAGCAGTATATAAAGACATGTTTCTTAGTATAATAACATGTGCAAATTATTCAATCAAAATAATTATTTATAATATTTATATTTATTTAAGATTCATGAAATAAAGGCCTTTATACCAAATCGAAAAATTTTATACGATTTCAAAAAACTCAAACTTCTATAAACTATATACCAATATAAAATTTAAATTTAAAATTAGTAGATTGTGTTTGCTGGATTGACTTTGGTGCAAGATTGAAGTGAAATATTCATTTCTACTTTCTTCTTATTTTTAAGTGATTTAACTCGTAATGCAAAAGTAAAATATAAATATTTAAATGAATTCTTTTTGAAAATTTATCAGTATATTACTTAATTAAACTTTTAATTATAGTTTAATTTTATGTAATATAATATTTCAACATTTACGTTTAAAACGGTTAACGCTACGTGCTCATCAGTCTTACAGATCCGTACCAATTTGCAAAGTCGCTGAATATAAATTGGCATAATCTGTTTCGTCAATGAAACGTCACGAGCGAAAGCATAATCTGTTTATTCGTTTTGGAATAATATTTGCCGCCAAGTAAGCCAAGCTCTCCAGAGCATGAGAGATTACTTGTTTAGTACTGCAAAAATAAACAGAATAGATTTTTTCCCAATTTTTAAACCACGAAATTCGAAGATATTATTACCCATAAAAAGAAAAAATACAACCCTTTAAATTTAAAAAAATCATCATCTTAGAATTGATTATTAAAGTGAAATGTGTATAGCTAAAAATATATCATATGTTTTCAAAAATAAATTTTAGTTTCTGAAAAGGATGTACGTGTAGGGAAAAAGTAATGATGATTTTACTATAAATATAGTAGTTAATTTTCCCTTAATTATTCACATGATAAAATTTTCTGCCTCAATCAAGTATTTTAATGATAAATGACTTGCAAGCAAATTTTTATTCAACGAGAGTTTATCTTAAAAATAAAAATTTAAGTAGGTTTTGTGAAATATAAAACTCATAATAAAAAATTATTTTAAATTGGAGAATGTAAAATAATGTAAGGTTTTTTTTTATTTACTAAAATGTGTTTATATTAGAATTTTGACGGCAATAAATTCTTGGTAATGATACTTACATCACTTTTATTACGTTTTCTAGTTAGGAAAGTGTGTTAATGGAAGCAAAAAAGAAATATTTTTCATTCGCCCCTCATTGCTTTATGTTCCAAAATGTAATTACATCGCATTATTTAATATGCGCCATCAATTTATGTGTTTTTTTATTATAAGCGTTTCCTAAAACATGATTTTTGCTGACAGCGAAAAGATATTAGTTAAATGATTAATCTCTTCTATAGGAAATAAATTAGTCTATTTACAGCACAAAAAACACGCTTTCGAAATTTAAATCTGAAAAAGATATACTTGAAGAATGTATAGAACGGCTTTAACAAAAATTTAATTCTGTACAGAACAATTTTTCAGGAGGTGTTTAAAACGAAAGTGACAAGTGTTTATTAACATCATACTATAAGGCATCAAGAAGGCTATCAGTGACGGACCTTGTAATTTTGAGCCTCACTCAAAGAATAAGGAAGACAACTGAGAAAGCACCTTCTCTCTAAACTACTATACCACGCCATTGGGAGGACATTCACCCTCGACACTTTTAACGTGCATCATCCCCTCAGTCCCTCTACATGGTCGGTCTTCAGTAATATCAGAACTCGTATCTGTGAAATTATATTACTAGTCCCCTTTCATTATATTGTTTTCTTTCTGTGTTTAATTCAGTATTTCTTTTCCACTCAAAGAGCCACCTATCAGTACGTTTTGAAATTATTTCGTTTTCATTCGCCAAACAAAGCTCCATAACCTTACAAATGTTCTGGGAAAATATTAAGTCGTTCCGACCCGTAGTTTTAAATTTAGAGCTTTTTTAAATTTATAGCTCTAATTATAATCACTCAGTATTTTGATGCTGATTATTTACATTAATTTTTAAGGAACACCGGATTAAATTATATAAATAACAAAAACTTTTAAATTACTTAAGAAATATTATTTTGTGCAAGATATGTTTATTATATATATATATACTGAAGTAACTAGAATGATAAGGTACCATAACATACATAAAATCGTCTACAGAAATTTTAATTTTAGATTTATTACATACATTGCAATATTATATAAGTAACAATTTGTGTTTTGGGTATTGAATTTTCTCCGTTTTCGTAGCATTATTAAAAATGTAAATAAAGAAAAAAAATTGTACGGAATAATTAACACAAATCTTACTTTTTTATCTTTTCAGCTTACTTTAAAAAAACTAATGCATTTTTGTCTCCAAAAATAAAATAATCCATTGTTCCTATTAATAATAAAAAAATGTTGAATATATTACTAAATCTTGTCTGTCCTTATTCATTTGAAAATGCAATAAAAAACATGCTTTTAAATTAGCAACCGAATGTTAAATATATAAGCGTTGTCCAAATGAAAAATAGACAGGTTCCATAAAAAGAAGGATTTTATTGGATATCAAAATAAATCAATCTGGTGATTGTAACACATGTCCCATAGTTTCGGCAGTAGGTCTATGTTTTCACTCTAGAAAGAACGTGGTTGGTTCTTGAGGAAAATCCTACCCAACTTCCTTCACTTCATGATCCAAATGGAAACGAAATACTGTACTCATTTAACTAAAGGCCAAGAAGTCACAGAGTGATCAATACGAACTGTACGGAGGGTGTTGTAACATTTTTCAATGAATTTTTTAAAGCTTCCTGGGTTTCACGGGAGACGTGTGGGCGGACAATGTCATGGAGATCAGATATCGTTCGCTGCCCTTCTCGAAAACTTTTACACAAACTATTTTTAGATGTTCGTCCTAATACTGCCTCCCTATGCTGCCACTGTTCGTTGATAACCCTAATTAAACTCAACTCCTTCAATCAGAAACCTTACTACCAAACGTTGCTCTGATATGAATGCACACGTATATGACATGACTTTACTTTGATTAATTTTCTTTGGCTCTAACTGGTTTCAATGTTAAACATCATACGCAGTCTACACTTCCTACCGTCCTTCCTATTCCTGTTTGATGGCACTGCTACAACTGCACTCATTCTGACGCAATCTCATATGTCCACTTTTAATTTAGGTAAACCTTAAAATTATATAAAAATTATATAAAAGTATTCACAAAACTAACATTTTTCATCCATTATCATCTGTATCTTGGCTACATATGATACTACGGAAGTTTGTGTGATTTAAACAATGTAATTCTGGTAAGTCAAATGTAATGTATTTTTATAGTTTAATTTACTCGTTTCTTCACTAGTTACAAAAAAAAGGATTAAAAATAATAATGAAATTATTTTCTCATTTTTTTCAACTATAATTAAAATAAAATTAAAGTAATATAATCAGAAATAATAACATTACGTTTAGCTAACTCTTTAACACATAATGACATTTTGGAAGACACCATTCATTTCGTGAGCAATATTACGTTTTCCCTTCTCCAAGATGTCAGGAACTGTCTCCGGTGGAGTTGTCTCGACCCGAAAACTATGCATGGGTTCGGTTTTGCTTTGAATGTTAGAGATATTCCTTACTTCTTTTAAACGGTACAAGGAATCCTCATTTACGGGGAAAAGAAGAGTGAGTAAAAAATTCTCTTTTATTTGCTTACCAAGGATTTAGTTAATTTTATCGATGTATTTACCATTTTCTTTCCCAGTACTAAACAAAAGCTATTTCTTTCTACAATGGAAAAACAAATGAATAAAACCCTAATTTATAATTTTCGAAAGTTTTTCTAAAATTTTATTCCACAACCTATTAAAAAGACATAATCTTTAACATTGAGCTATTAAAAGCATCAAGCATTTTACTTGTCTTTCAATACTCATACTACCTGGTGGTGTCAAAAATTTTGATATAGCTATGAAGGAGTTAATATTTATATATATATATATATGTAAAAACCTTCTAAGCAAAATTTTAATTTAAGTATCTTAAAAATTTGTTTTACTTTTAAATTTAGCATAGTGTACCTTTAATGCAAAGTGGTCTCTTTTAGACTTCACACAAGATTCATCAATGCCTCCTTTAAAGAACGGTAAAAATTGTTCAAAATGGGGTGCCATTCTTGGGAAATCTTGGTCTCAAATATTGACTATAATTCGCAGTTTAGTGGATTCAAATCGGGACTGCTGGATAGAAAACCTTTGTTTCTATGAAATCCGACACATTCTTTTTCGACCATCGTTAGGTCCTCTTCTCTATATGAAAAGGAACAGAGTAAAGCTGAAAAGTCCAATCGTTTTTATTTACCAAATTTACGTTCTCGGGCTTCCCTATTCTTTGTACGATAGTGTCTTGATATGCGTTTGCTATGCATTCTTTTTTGCAGAAACGGGTCTTTGAGACGCCTTCATAGCTGACACAACTTTCACGGACGATGATGAACTATTTGGGTTATTTCTCTTTCTCTCTCTCTCTCCTTAGCTCTTTAGGCACTTCTTGCGTGTACATAGTTATCTGGAGATTGAAATATTCTTCATTATCAAGCATTTTTTCGCCGGTTAACAAAATCTTCTGTGGCATAATAACAGCATGAAGGGACAACAATGCTTTTGTTTCAAGGTACCTGGGACACTTTAATTATTTTGTAAGAAAATTGCGTTATCCTTCGATAGTCTCTTGATTAAGGTTTCCGTTTACTATTCGATATATTGTTCTTTTAGACACGTTCGTCTTTTTAGCAAGAACAGTCCTATTTTGACAAATATTTCGATGAATACTCTCTCTGGCTGCTTTGGTGAGAACAAGTGTTCTCAAAGATCACAGATAACCGCATCTACTAAGATCTGCAATGATGTTGATCCGAGACAATTTCATATTTTTTCGATACACGGATTATTTTTTATATATAAATGTTACAGAGCCATAAAAATATCTAACGGAATCTTATTTTGAAAATGATGGGAGAAATTAAAACAGTTGCTCACTTTTGTTGAACGTCCATTGTACTGTGACTGATTTAAAAGAACAAACTTAGAAGATTTTTTTAAAAAAAATATTGCAGAAAATAATTTATGACGGTATTTAAAATCATCTGCTTACCAGATTATTTTTCTCCTATTGCATATTTAGAAAGACTAAAAAAATTAAGAAGCATGTCTCATTTAAAAATTACTATTTTACAAATAATTTAATACGGAGGCTTTTCGGAATCTAACCGACGTTTGAGTGTGGCGCTGGAAGTACGGTTCAGAGCGCCCTCAATCGAATTTACGAATAATCTCTGATTCAGTAAGTTCCCAGTAGATAAGTGAGAGTATCATAGGGACAAGCGTTTGCTAGTTATAACGTGACAAAATGTGTGCCATCATAAATATCTCCCGAAATGTGAGGTGCGAGGAGTAATAAGATTTCTTAGGGCCAAAAAATTATAAGCAGCGGATATCCATTGGGAATTGTGTACTGTATATGGGTCAAACATTATGAGTGAAGGTGTTGTGCATCAATGAATACGCTTTTTCAAGGGTGTAAGAATAAACAGCCTTCAGGAATCACAGAGTGGGAGGCCGTCTGTAGTGAGTGCTGATCTCTTCAAAGACATCGATAATCGATAAAAAATTCGTTTGATTCGTGATTTCGCTATCTCCCAAATTTCTGAACACTTTCCAAACATTTCTTGGACAGTTTTGTATGAGACAGTCACGGGAACATTAGGCTACTGGAAGTTATGTGCTCGATGTGGGTATCGATAATGCTCACAGAGATCCACAAAACCAATGGAATGGGCCACGGATTAGAATTTCTTTCCCTGTACCACATGCATTGGGAGGACATTTGTGGAAAATAGTGACTGGTGACGAAACTTGGGTAGCGCATGCCAATGCGGAGACAAAACAACAGTCTGTGCCCTGAGGTCATATCTGTTTTCCAACCCGGGTGAGGAAAGCCCGCCAAACTTTGTCGGTGAGGAAGCTGATGGTTACCATATTTTGAGATGCTCAAGGAATCTTGCTTATCAAATTCATGACACGTATAACAACAATAAATTCCGAAGTGTACTGTCACACTTTGAAGAAACTGAAAAGAGCCATCCAGAACAAATGTCGCAGGCTACTGAGTTATGGTGTTGTGCTTCTGCACGATAACGCGTGCTTTCGCACTGCCGTAAGAGCCCGAGAGGTTTTGAGCAAATTCAAAAGGGATGCGTTTCAACTTCCTCCCTACAGCCCGGACATGGATCCTACTGATTACCATCTGTTAATTGCAATGAAGAAGTGGCTTCGGGGACAGCATTTAGCTGACGATGAGGAACTTAAAATTGTGTGACGTATTGGTTTAAATAGCAGGTGGCCTATACAGAAGGAATTCTTAAATTAGTAAAACGGTACGATAATGCTCGAATAATGGGTGTGAATTTGGTGAAAAATAGAGGAGAGTTGTACCTTTCATATGTAAGGAGTCCCTCCCCACCCCGTCTTCTGTCCTGGTTTGTTTTTTACAGTGATTTGGTGGTTACTTTCTGAATTGTCCTCGTATTTTTAAGTATTCATTTTCTTTTATCGCCAAATAAGGTGACTTCGGCAGAAAAAAAACAGAATACGACATTTCTGAAATATTAATCATAAGTAAAACACATGCATTACAAATACATTTTGTTTAAAAACACAACATATACATTAGTTTTCATAAATAGTTTTTTCGAAAAATTCTGCAACACAAAATTCTTCTCTGATGTGAAAGGTAATTCAAAATTTAAAATATTGAACTCATAATTATTAAACAGTATCTATAATTCACTAGAGCCTTTTAATTTTTAATCATTTATCCTCATAATATAATACAATTTAATAGTATGAATGCGAAAAAAATTGTTTAACAATAAAACGAGAAATATAAATAATATAAATTTTGCTAATGACTGAATCTTAGTTAGTAGTATAACTTTTTTTCTGTTTCTTTCCAGTAAGAGGAAGTGTTTTGAGATTATATATATATATATATATATATATATCTTAACTTTTAAGTAATAAAATATACTTCTTTTTTTGCTTCCGTTCTTGAGTATTTGAAGCTTTTGTTCAGCAGCCTTATTATAATCTAAGTGAAGGGTTTGAAGTTGTATGAAAACATTTGCAAAAGAAGGACACTCAACATGATTATTATAGGTAGAAACAGAGCTATATATTTTTACATTTAAAGGATCATATTTATCTTAAAAGTATAGTAGCTTTTTGTGCCTAAGAGAGACAATACTTCTTTTGATAATGTTTTATGTTATTACTCTCATTTATTCCCGTTATTATGCTCAATTAAGAAGTACAAGATACAATTTTTCAAGAGTTCGTCAGTACATTTTTTAAGCAAACAGAATACTAAATTTTAATCCTGCAAAATATTTTCAAAATCAGTTGTATTTAATACTGAAAAAACTGTATGATCAGAATAATCAATTAAATACTATTCATTAGTGATTCATGCAATTTAAAATAATAAGCATAAAACAAAAGAAAGGCTACTTGGTTCAAAATAATAGTTACAAAAATTGTCCAAAGTCTTGAATAAATTGTTGCTGGGACTAGTTTGAAATGTCTGATATCAATGCCCTTCCTTTATATGCAATAGGGGCAAATATATGATCGGAAATTTTGAAGTTCAGAGAATTCACTTTCCCTATGGGCTTAGGTCTAACAACATTTATAAATATTTGCTTTTTTCTGTCAAAGTACAATGAGTTGAATAAATCTTTCCGGCAAAAGTGGTCCTTCGTAAAGTTGCTGCTGTTATGCTTGTAAAATAATGTACAATTGCAGAAATACTCAAAAAGGTTAGTCTTTTTAAAAATATCTCTTTATAAAAATGTTTCCTTAAGAACCTGCTGTCATTCTTTCGAGATATTTTAAGCTTTTTTTTACCAGTATATAAATTTATTTTCTTTTTAAGTATGTTTTTAAGGTATGCATGAATATTTATTTAAAACTGTAATTTATTTTTATGAAACTGGATTCGTTAAAATATATGTTTTACATAAAGCAAAATTTAATGCTACTTCACTTAAAATGAAAGCATGCCAAAAGTAACTAAACCGTAATAAAATATAAATAAAGTATTATATATTTATATAATTTGTCAAATATTTTGTAGCTAAAACAATAGTTGGATAAAATGTTAAATTATCAAAGGGCATATTATTTTTTTAATCAATTGGCCTTATCATTAAATTTCCAAACGTTTAGTTAGAAAAAACAATTTAAAGTACATACTAGTTTTAAAACAAAAATAAAATATTTAATCTTTTTCATAGGAATGATATCTTTAGAAACAAAACATTCGATACTTCATGTCGCAATTTAATGAAAGATCAATAATAAAAATTCTTACACGCTCGTGTTGAGATATACTTATAATCATATACCTCCATCAAGTTGTGCCTTACTGCACACATTCAAAAAGAAAAGAATCTATTATATAATGATTAAAATAAATTAAAACAACTCATTATTTTTCAAGTTTAGTCAAAAATACTATTTTTAATATCTCTAATTTGAAACAGTTTTTTAGAAGTATGTTGCTTAATGCTTAACAATTCATTTCTCAAAATTATCCGTTTATTACATGGCACTTACAATAATGACAATACAACAAAATTTGGGATCATTTTATTTAATTTTAATAATATAAGCAGCATAATTTATAGTTAATATTAACAGAGAGCAAATTAAAAATTTCGTAACATTCTAGGAATATTTAACTTTTAATTTATAAAGTATGCCAGTTCTTTTCTAAATAAAGATTAAAGGACAATTTAAAAATTTCTTTTGGTGAATGAAATTTATTTTGTGTCAGTTAATGCAGTTTCATTTATTCATTTTTATAAATATAAAATTTTCCTTACTGAATCATGATATTTATAGTATGTTAATAAAACGAATTTCTGAAAATTTAATCAAATAATAATGTATTATTTACTTTGAGTATAAATCTTAAGTATGTTTATTGCTTATTTGTTGGCTTGTTCAAGCATTGTTTTAGTATGCATGTGCCGTGTGAAAGTGTGTGTATTTAAAAACGCATGGCACTTCTGAAGAAAAAAAAATTAACCTCAAACAATTTCTATCTTACTCATGAAGTCAAATTTGTTTGCTTCAGGGACACATTTATTGAGCTAAATTTTAAATGAAATAATGCGTGAAGTCTTCTAATATGATGATATCTATTAGTTATAAGGAATTCAAAAAAATAGGAATTGTCTTCTGCTTTAAAGAGAAGAGACTCATAGTTAAAAAAACACCGGAATATTGAAAGATGGTATCACCCGCCGGTCTATAAATTACAGTCAAAATGCATTTTTGTAATGTGATCGCAAAAATCCGTATAAATAACTTTCCCATAGTTCCCATCCTAGGAACTAACTTTGGCTTTATGACACAAATAACATTATTTATTTCCTTTGAAATAGAACCCAACAAAAAAATGTTTTTTTGTCAAATTGCTGCTAAAATTCCCTAAAATTCGTTATTTTTGCGGAGCCATGGTTGCAAATAAATTTTATTGTTTCTTTCAACTTGTCAATAACTACATAAATTATAAGCATTGAAAATTAGAATAGAAATGCAGGATAAATCAATAAAACATGAAAGTATAAGAAACCACATATGTAAATACGATAAGAAAATATTGCATAAAGTCATTAATTGTATTCTTCTAATTAGAGAAAATAAATAAATTTTTCTTGAAATTTATTTTTTGAATATTCATATTGATCATTAAAAGAAGGAAACAGAGTATGTTTTATAGATATAGCCGTAGAAATTATTTTTGTTTGTCAATTACATCCTAAGAAAATGAAATTATGGCCATTTTTGTGAAATGTATGCAATCACATTTATATAGTGTACATTTATTCTCATATTTGTAAGAAATATTAAGCTCCTTTTAGAAAGATGAAGATGTTTTTAATACATTACACTTGTACATCCTTTTAAGTTAGGATATTTCTTAAAAAAGAATTTCAGTTGGAACTACAATATCTAATCGTAAAATTATCTGTAATGAACTGACAGTTTTTACAGACTTAATTCAACAATATGAAAAAAAATTATCTCTATATTTACTTTTTACATTACTGTCTCCAAATAAAATTTTTAAACATGTGTTTCGCATGTAGTCTCAAAAGAAATTTTGTTCTAAAAAAACATAGAGTAATAAATAGTTTGCATCCTAGTAAAATGTTTTTTTACCTATCTTTATGAAAAAAGCCTTGACAGAAGAATAAGTAAAAAATAAATAGAAAAGAAAATTAATACTGCAATTGTACGTAAGAGAACATCAATAAGTAAATATAAATATAAAATAAGTTAACATAAATCCTACTTAACCCGTTAACGTTATTTTGTTGATTTAAGTGTAATAGATGTTTTTTTTCTTATTTTTCTAATAAATATGCATAGTTTTTATTTTAATTTAAAAATAATTTTTTCTGATGAACATTTTTTTCCATAGAAAAGCTTTTTATCTGACGAAACAGAAGTGAAAAATTGTTGGTTTATATTTGCAGATATTTATAGCTTATGGAGTTATTTTTTCACAGCGGTACATTTACGTACATAATACTATAGAGATATTCATTTTGTCATATTAATTTAAACTTTTGTAAAGAAAATGAGTTAATCTTAATTTGAAAAAAAAAATGAAGGAAAAAACCTTACCACTTATGTAAAGTATGGATTACGTGTAATCTTCCAGATGTTATTATTTGCAGTATTAAGATGATAACGATATATCTAGATTTAATTTCTTCTTAATATAAGAGAGAAACAAAATTAAACCTTTCTTAATAATAAAAAATAAATGGATACAACAAATTTTCTTAAATCATAATCTTTTGAAAACATATATTCGTTAATAAAAATGCATATTCATTTTCTTCTTTTAGATTTTTAAGTTTTTCCGTAAGTTGCGAAAGTGAATACAATTATTAATGTAGATAAGCTTTTGAAAACTTTAAGCAAATAGAGAAAAAATGTGCAGCAAGTAAATCATGAAATATTTATAATTCTTCTTCTTGATTGCACAAGATAATATATATTCTTCTTTTCAGAAAATTGTATACAGCCTTAACGTTTTCAGTCTATTAAAGTCTTGTCAGTCTTAAATCCAGGCAGATCAGTAGAAACTTTTTTATTTAGAGATTTATTTCACAAATTTTAAGACCATTAAAAATATTACACTCACCGTAAATTCTCACTCATGTCCATAAATTAAGGATGATTCACAGTCACGCGGAAATCGAACTCTAAAACATAAATGTATCACACGTAAAATGACTACACACATATTCAAGAATAATATGCGAAATGTTGAAAGCCACCAGATGACACAGATAGTAAGTCAAAATCACGAGAGTGTAAGAGGGAGATATGTAAGGAATACAGATAACAAAGTAAAATTGTTCGTGAGTTCTTTATGAGCCTTTCAATGCAATAACCGTATTGTTTTTAAACAAAAGACGTATCAGGATGTTTTCTACGTGGTAGAAATTTGAGTTGTCTGGAATGTGGGAGCACACAGCTCGAAGTATCCGTGGAACTTTAAACTGCCCACGGTGTCATCTCCAGGCTTCGGCAACGATTCCGAGATAAGAGTAATGTGAATAGACGTTACAGCACAAATCGACCTTGAGTTATAACTCCAAATGAGGGCTGGTATATTTGGAAGTTACTGCCAAAAGAAACAGACAGAGCACAGCATCAGAATTGTCTTGTCAACTTTCTTTAGCCACTCTGGTACAACAGTCTTAAGGCAGACCGTGTACAGACGCTTAGGAAAGATCGCTCTGCATGTCGTAGACCTTTCAGATGTGTTCCACTTTCTGCAACTCACTGTCGCCAGTGGTTTGTCTTGATTAGAGAGTATTCATGCATTGTGAGCACCGCAACAGTGGACTTGTGTGATGTTTTTTCTCTCTCTCTCTCTCTTTCTCTCTCTCTCTTTCTCTCTCTCTCTCTCTCTTTCTCTCTCTCTCTCTCTTTCTCTCTCTCTCTCTCTCTCGGACGAGTCCAGATTTAGATTTTAGTCTAATTCTCGCCGGACATTCATATGGAGAGCTCCAGCTACCCGTTACCACCAAGAGAACATCAGTAAACGACACCGTTTCGGTGGTGCAGGATTGCTCGTTTAGGAGGGAAATACTCTGGGTTACAGAACTGACCTATGTTCAAATTGGAACCATGGTAGTGTAAATCTATCGGGTCGTCATTCTGGAACAATATGTACGTTTGTTTCGGGACATTGTAGGTGCAGAATTTGGGTTTAGGGATGACAACGCCCATCCTTATCAAGCTAACATCGAAAACGAATGCCTTCAATCGGAGGATATCACCCGTATGGACTGGCCAGAATTCTCACTTGACTTGTATCCAGTAGAGCACGTGTGGGATATTCTTGACCGACGAGTTACATTCCCTCAACCACCTTCTACATGTCTCTAAGAACTTCGGAGAACATTGCTTGATGAGTGGAGTAATACTCACCAGTATCAGATCGATATATTGTTACTCTGCATGCCTAGGCATTTTACAGACTGGTTTGCATCATCTATGAAATATACTATGCATTGCACACCATATCAATCATGTAATATTGGTTTTTGTACAGTTTTTTTCAATTTGCTGCACGGAGCAAAATCGATATTTTTATCAATGATATCAAATACATAGCATCCTTTTTGCTCTTTACCTTTTGTTTAATAAAAGGACTTTACAAATAAGTCACATTTGTTTTGTTTCTGACTCTTTCTTTGCCTGAACTTGTCTTATCGTACTTTATGGACATGAGTGTATTTCAAAATAATACTTATTAAGCTTCATTTGGTGAATATTATGTTATCACTATAACAGAATGTTTGGAAAACAATTTAATCACAATAGTTAAAGGGCTTTGTTCATCCTAATATGATGTAAAAAAATTCAAGACAAAGGCCATTTTTTTGCAACTCAAGAGTTATCTAGTGATAATAGATAAATCAAAATTTTATGTTATTCAAAAAGATCATTACCCCTAGGAAAAGCTTGCGGTTTTAAGACAAAAAGTTGTTTAAATGCAAAAGTTATTTCAGGACATAATCTTCGACCAACGAATATAAACCACAAAACAATCAAAATAAACAATTATTATTTTTTTAAAATTTTAAAACAGAAAATTTTTTGGTTTGATAACAAAATTAATAATTAAATAGTAGTAAATAGTAATTAGAGTTCTGTAATTAGTTATAAAGTATCTACTTCAAATATTTAGGTTCACTTTACAAACATAAAATACAAATCCGTTATTTATTTTTAAATCTAAACAAAATTACAAATAAATTTGAAATAAAAACGAAACAAAACATTTCGTGCCATTAAAGAAAACCCTTTTCAAACTTATAAACTAATATCATTTTGTACCCTTAAAAATATTGCTCTTTTGTTATGAATTTTAGTTACTTTTTTCACTGTATTAAAAACCCTTTAATCAGGTAGTTAATTAGTAATGATATTTATTTTTTAAAATTAAAAAGTGTTCCTTTAAAATAGTTTATATTCTTATTAACCATAAAGAATGTAAATTGGAATATTTTACTTCATTACTGAAATCAGAAAAAATAACTTCTGCTTTGATGATGATTACTGAAAACACACAAATATTAATTGAATTTTTGATTAATAGTTAGTTTGATGACATTTTTTGTATGAATATTTGTTAATAGATGGATTTTTCAGCATTCATTCTAATTTCATTCCACAACATACTTAGAACAACATGAAAGCAGTATTCCAATTTTATTTTTAAAAATAATTCTTGGATTGACAATGACTAATTATTAGAAATATTTATTGAACGCAATGAGATAATCAATAGAATTGTTTGAATAAAATATATTATACATAAGAAAAAAGAAGTAAATTTTTTACAGTTAAAAATCACTTTTCATCGGTTATTCCTTCAATTTCATTGAATATTCAACATTCAAGTCACCATGAAAACTTTCCAGCATCTTTGCCTCCCTAAATGTTTATTAAAGATTCATGCTGATTTATCCCGCTTATTGACATCCTTTAGTTGAAATTAATTGGCAGCTCAGTGACCGCGCATGAATCAAATATACGCTATATAAATGCGTGCATTAACGAATGATTTGTATAACATTTTACGATCAATGCAGGATTCGCTTGGATTTAAAGTTTAAAGCTATGAGTAACAACTCAAACCGGAATAGCTACTTCAACTAAATATACTCTCATTTACAAAAAGTACTCAATCACATTACAGTTATGTTCTAGTTCTTGTGTTTTGGGTACTAAAGGGAACTCTTTCTCGAGTCAGCAGGCGTTTGGACTACTCACTACCCTATTCATCCTGTAAATACAAGGTATATTCAAAAACTATCCGGTTTTTAATCTTTCTTCTCTTAGTAAAGATTCTAAAGCGGCACCACTGTACACAGTAGGAGGTAACAGCTTAATCAGCATACTTGAATTGTTTCTCTGCATTCCAATGTACCTGCCATTTCCTACAGGCAATCAAGTGAGGTACTGTTATATGTATTCGTCGGTCATTGCACTACTTGAGCAGAGGTACTGCATCAAATTTTGTCAAAAGCTTGGAGATTCTCAAAGTAAAACATTTCGTAAAATTCAGCAAGGGTTTGGAGACGATGCTATGAAGATCACACAAATAAAGAAGTGAGTTAACCGATTCTAAAGGTATAGAGTAAATCATAGTTCAGGAGGACCACAAACTGCTTAAAATGAGGCTGTTGTTGAAAAGGTAGAAAATCTGACAATAGATCAATGGTTCTCAAACTTTCAATACTTCCGACCCAATATTCAATAATAATTTTCATCGCCGTCCCCCACCTCCATACAATAACAATGTATTGAATTCAATAATACAATACTTTGCTGCTAAAGCGACAATAGGATTCAAAACTCTTAAGTTCCACCCGCGCATATAAACTTCTCAATCAGCTAAAACGTTTTTTTCCCGGGAGGTATATGTACGTCTGTCAAAAGTACAAACTTTTCTGTGCACTGCTATCCCAAAAATTATTCCGAAGGCTTTGGAATGCAATAAAAGGACAGTGTTTGCGAAGGATGTACTTATTTCAGAGCATTTGCCTAAATATTCTTTTTCTCACCACATAAGCACGCCTTCGTGGAAAACGGTAGCATTGGAGAGCGAATCGCATAACTTTTAATTGGTAGTTAAGGGATTAATTATAAACCGTACACAAGTCATCAAGATAATAATTAATTTTTTATATATAGTTTTATAAATACACAACTATGGGATCACTGGTAATTATTATACTTGTTCTTAACTTAGTATTGTTAAATTAACTAAAAAATACATTGGGAAGTATTGATGCTTTTATAAATGTATTATATCACTGTAAATGTGTATTCTATTTTTTATTATGTCAGAATGTACTTTGGGTTTGTTTACTTTCAGTCAATTAGTACTTTTTTTAAATAATATTTTTTACGACTTTTCAATATGCTCGCCCCCTCGTAGAGTTATCACGCCCCCAAGGGAGGCGCATCCCACAGTTTGAGAAACGCTGCAATAGATATAGTTTCATCACTCGAGAGATCGCTGAACAAATTGTGATTAGTAAAGATACTATACCTGCAATTTTCTCTGATGATTTGAACATGCGCAGAGTGGCTGCGAAACTTGCTTATTAGCTTCTGTCGTTGGAACAGAAAAATCTGTCTTGCAATTATATAGGAGTCTACATAGCTCTCTGAAACTTCTGACTGTTTCCAAAGACGCAAATTCCATTGAAAAGATCCATTATTCAGAGTAGAGATGAGAAAATGCATAACACCCTTCAAAAAGAAGCCTCTCAGAAGTGGTTTCGGTAGAGGAAGGAACGCTGGGTTAAGTGCGCGCAGACGCAAGAGGTCTAATTCCCAAACCAGCAAAAATGATTTTTTCTGACGAAAAGTCGGATACTGTTTTGAACAAAACTTCTAGAGACGAGCCAGCCTCCATAACACAATGCAATATCATTCAATATGAATGATTTGTGTGTGTGTGGTATCCCCACACACATTTTTTTATTTAGAAAAATGTGATTATTTTCTTAACTTTCTTAATTTTTGTACATCAGTGTTAAAGTAATGATATTCTTATATACATCTTTGAGAAATAAAAGGAAAAATAATACAACTTTAATTGTATTTAAGTATGAGATTATACATGATTAAGTTAACATGATGTATTAGATGTTCATTAGTCATACCTGTTCTCAATATCACTGTATGTTTTTTTTTTTTTTTTTTTGCTTTTAATCAAAGCAATTCCTCATAGAAATCCGCGTACTTTTACTCAATATACTATTTTCTTCTTTACAGATATCATTAAGCCTTTAGGTTGCTTGGAGCTAATTTTCCATAAGCTGCGGAACAAATACATGATGGAACTGTTCCTAAGTCTTTTAGAAAGCGAAATATTCTGAATTATAATTCATCAATGAAATTTCTGTAAGATTGTATTCTTGAATTCTGATGAACTGTCTAATATTCCATAGATTGAGATACATATGTGTTCTTATCTTTCAAAGCAAACATATCTTATTTGTAGGGAGGCACATGTTTTCTTATAATAATAAGACTGCTCTTTTACATAGGATTTTATTATTGCACCACAATTAAAATACCTTGTAAATGAAATAATTTTATGTCCGTTTTACAAGTTGAAAATATTAAACATCTTTATTACACTCACATCATTATTTTTTTTTTAATTTTCAAACTTGTTCTACCGTTGCTAATACAAGTAACATAAAATTCATCATCTGATTTTCATTTGCCAGATACTACAACATCAATGGTATTTTTTTATTCCTATGATTTCAACTTGCAAAGGCTTTTTACAGACTTAATATTACAGAGTTGTTTCTAACATTTCAGAATATTTCTGAGAAATATATACTCTAAATACATTTTAATTGGAAACTTTAAAACATAAATCTCCTTCTGTCAAGGAAAGAAAAGTGTGTTCTGCGATGAGATGCTATTTATATATTCAGTGAGGTTTGCTTAGGGTCATAAAAGCAAGGTACAAACGTGAAAGGGCTTGTTTCCCATGTTGTAAGTTACATGCCACTACGAAACATGTGCATTTAATCCACAAACTTTCATATATATCGTGCAATGTAAAAAAGTTATTAAACTTTATTTGACTATTAATATTTTATTTTATCTATCCATAGCAGATTCAGGTTAAAAAAATATTCTGAAATGTAACGTAGGCATTGGGACCTTTTTGCATGTAAGCAAAATATAAATCAGCCACCAAAAGATCCCCTTTAAAAATCACATTAATTCCATGAATTTATAACAGATTTTCTTGGTTCTTCTGTAATAGACAATATTGTTTGATTCTGCAATTTGCTTAGCGGCAGTATTCAACAGTATGCTTTTTATCCTAGAGGACATTTTCTCTTCACAGTAGAACATAAACAAGAGGACCTATCAAGTGTAAGGATATGATTTTTGTTAAAATTGCTCCAAGACCATATTTATATTTTATACAAGTATTTTCTTATCGGGAAGCACGTTGTACATGCTTCAGGCACTTAACCCCACAATCTAAGTAAAGATAGTCTTTATTGCCGTAGGGTAGTGTTTCTCAAACTTTCAATATTTGCGATCCAATATTCAATCATAAATTTCATCGCACCCCATCCGCTCTATAAAATAACAATGTATTAAATTCAATAACACTACACTGTGACGCTAAAGCTACAATACGACTTTAACCTCCAAAGTGTCACTAGCGTATATATACGACTCGCTCAAAAAGTGTGTTAAATGCCCTGGAAGTATATATACGTTTTCAAAAGTACGATCTTTTTTTTCTATGCATTGCTACCCATAAAATTATTCCGAAGGCTTTGAATGCAATAAAGGAATGCATGACAATTCCATGGGGTTACTAGTAATTATTAAACTTGTTTTTAACTTAGTATTGTTAAATTAATTACAAAATACATTGTGCAGTACTGATAAGTTTAGAAGTTTATTATATCAGTGTAAATATGTATTTGTTACTTATTATGTCAGAATGTATTTTGTTTGCTAATTTTCAGTATATTAATATTTTTTTAAAACAAGCTTTTGTTTTCGACTTTTCAATTAGTTCACACACCCCTCGTATATATAGTTATTACGCCCCCTCAAACTACAAAATGATCTTTAGCCCTCTCATTTTTTCCTGGTGGTTTATCACCACGAATTTGTCATGGTTTGTGGCATTCCAAATTTTTGTGAACTCGTTGTAATATTGCTAGTTTCTACATACATCATATTTATGTATTCCTGCAGGCTAACAAAGACAATTTTACGCTCTATAGTTCTAGATGAGTTTTTAAATTAGTTTCAAACCACAATAAGTCCGGTATTTATCACTTAGAACTCACAATTAGAAAAATCCAAAACGGATGCATGTTATACAACTATCGCTGTATACATAAGGAAGATTTTGCAGCTGTTAACTCAATTCTTAAAAAATTCAATAATACAACCCTCCCCGCTTTAATTATTATGTATTCAATTTTTTTTAGAAATTAATGCTCTAAAAGAAAACTATTTCAATTAACAAGTGTATTTTTTAGAATTATTTTTTAAAATGGCATTGTAGCTTGAAGAATATTTTATTCGTACATTTCTAACCCTTTGAAATGTCATGAGATCAGGGGGGACCATTATTCTTTGCGTGTGTAATTGAAGATTTTGACATCTCTCTCCAAGGCAGAACTGCCTACTAGTCACTCTCTGTCTCGATATTCTGTCAAGTTTTTTTTCTCCCCTTCGCAATGGTTCTACAAAATCGTACATCAAGAAAATGCACATCAAATCAATGTGATGTGCATTTTCTTGAAATGGAAAATAAATTGCACAACAAATCAATCAAATAGTACAAATTAAACCAGTTTTATTGTTAACTTTTTATGGTAACTTTTTATTGCTATGGGATACAGATAATACAGCTTTTTTTATTTTATCTTTACATTTTCATTTCCTCTCAAGCACCAAATTGCACATTGTGTTGCCAATCCCTGTTCCTTATTGAATATTTTCAAGAATCTATGTTCCTGCCTTCACCACAAAGAAAACCTCGCATGAGAACTTAAGTACCATTTAAAACCTGCATATGCTTCTGAAAAAACACTAGTACTAATAATATCACTGTAAGAATTAAAAATATGTTCAAATCTAAGATCGAAAAAAGAAAATATCAGTCCCCATACTCTATACGCCAGTGCTTCTCAAACTTGCAATAATTGCGACCCAATTTTCTCAATAATAATTTTCATTGAGCCTCCCTTCATACAACAACTATACAATAGCAATGTATTGAACGCAACAATAATGTACTTTGCGATAAACTACCATGCGTTTTTAATCAAAAATCGTACAAATTATTAAAGTAAGTGTTAAATTATGTATATAATTTTGTGTATGACAAGCTTATGAGAGTCAATAGTAATTATTATACTTGTTCATAACTTAGTATTTTGAATTTAGTTATCAAATAAATTGTATAGTACTGATATATTTATTAGCGTATTATATCAGTGTAAATCTGTATTTTACTTTTTATTATGTCACAATGTATTTTGTTTTGCTTCCTTTCAACAAGTTTGTAATTTTTAAAATCTTTTAATTTCGACATACTCGCACCCCGTTATTGAGTTATCACGCCCCCTAAGGGGGCACGCCCCCACAGTTTGAGAAACGCTGCTGTACGGGTAAACTGGCTATGGTCAGCTTACGGTTGCTTGTATGGAGTACGGGCAAATCAGTTACAGGGTCCATCATAATATTTGAGAATACATTGATGAGTGATTAATTTTTCAACAAAAATATGCAGCGCCACACGCAAATAGTTTATAAATTAAATTGTAATAATCAAAAAAGCACGTCATATAATATAACATTTCAAAATTAATTCATATGTAAGTATAATTTAAGGAATGTATATCTATTTCAAATATTATTGCATATTATTATTTCAAAGAAATATTTTGTGACATGAAACTGAGGCTCATTTTAAGTAATGTAGCACAGTGACATTTGTTCCGAAATTTAGATTACTTACAATCAAATCTGAATCTACAAAATGCTTCGGTGTACTTAGAACGATAATTCAGAGAACCCCTTGATAATTCCAGGATCTGGAATAGTTAATAGGGGTCTTCTCGAGTTAGGCAGCTTAAATTAATGGATTCCAATTTACACACTACTTGTAGTAATAGGCCATGGTATCCAAAACATCCCATCCCATCAAGAGTTTGAAATCTTGACACATTTATTCAGACAACATTTGCAGAAATAAACCATGCTCTATTTAAGAAACATATTTTTAAATACGAGTTTCTGTAAAATACAAGCAACTATTTGATGTTTTCTTCCAGGAGCATACGATTTGTTTGAAGTCCCAATTTTTCTTCTTAATAACTAGATAACAATCAATAGTTACTTCTCCAAAACATTTGATTAACGCTAGGAAATATATTTCCTGTCTGCTTAAAGAGACACTATTCAACCAATTACAAAAAAAGAAGAATAAATATGCTATGACAATTTAATAATAAAAATATTTTGTTTTAAAACTTTTGTTCTATAAAGTATTCAATTTTTGCAGTTACCGAAATTTAACTTATGTACAAATTCAATAAAAATAGATACACTTTTTTTTTTAAATTTATGAAATATTCCAAATGACCATTAACAAATTGTATTAAAGCAAAAATTAGTTCCTTATTAATAACTATGATTTAACTCATCATTTCTCAAACTGTGGGAGTACCCCCTTGGGGGGTGACAACTCTACGAGGGAGGAGCGAGCATATTTAAAAGTCGATAACAAAAGATTATTTTAAAAAATTATTGATTTACTGAAAGTAAACAAAAAAAATACATTCTGACATAGTAAAAAATAAAATACACATTTACACTCATTTATTACACTTATAAATGCATCAGGTGCTACATAATGTAGTTTATAATTAATTTAACAATACTAAGTTAAGGACAAGTTTAATAATTACTAGTGACCCCATGGAACTGTCATATATAAAATTATATAAAAAAATTAGCACTTATCTTCATAATTTGTACAGTTTATAATTAATTTATAACTACCGATTACAAGTTACGCTATTTGCTTCCCCATGCCAACCGTTTTCCCCGCAGGCGCGTGTACGTGATGTATTTGGGGGAGAAATAAAGAAGCAAAAATAATGTCTGAAATATGTAAATCCTTTGCAAACATTGTCAAGGTCCTTTTATTGCATTTCAAAGCCCCCGGAATTATTTTATGAATAATAGTGAACAGAAAAGATCGTACTTTGGAAAGACGTATATATGCGTCAGGGGAAAATAACACATTGGCTAAGCGAGATGCTTATATACGCCAGTCGCACTTAAGAGGTTAAATTCGTATCGTAGTTTTAGCGTCAAAGTATAGTATTATTGAATTCAATACATTGTTATTGTATGAGGGGGGCGCGATGAAAATCATGATTGAATATCTGTTCGTGAACATTGAAATTTTGAGAAGCACTGATTTATCTTTAAAAAGTTTCATGGAACGAAGTCATGCATAATAACGATTTAAGATGGTTCCCCCATGTGATGGTTTAAAAAGTATCAAAATTTTGTTCCCTTCATAAATTGTTTCCTTAGCATGTCTAGAATACGGTAGTAAAGTGAATTTTTAAAATTCAACGTCGTTATAAGGATGCAGGTGTAGGAAGAGCTGTTCGTAGCGCTAAGGTAAGATTTTCATTGTTTTAATCAAACTTTCCTCAATCATATCTCTAGAATAGTTTGGCCGAATAACTTCTAATTTATAGGGTAGACTCAGAACATATATACACACCCAAAGGACTACAAAAATTTATACTTCCGAAAATACTTCCAAAATTCAAAATGTTTGTATTTTTTATAACAACAACATAACAAAAAAAAACCCCATGAAATTCGAAACTTTTTCTTCAGAAGTCTACCAAAAATCCAATTTTTAATACTTTAAATTGAGTGTAGTTCACATCTGGTGTATTTAAGCTTATAGATTCAAAAGCCGGTATTTTTTATTTTAAATTTCAGATAAGCCGATTAGCCTGAATCTTGGAAGTGAATGTCCATTTTTTCGAAGCGAGTGTGTTCAGAACGCTATAACTCACGTTCTATTGGATATTTTAGGTTAAACATTTATATACCTACTCTTAAAATACATATAAATAAATGATAAAAAAAACTTTAAAAGTTCTATCTTATTACTGGTCGTCAAAAAAAATTCCCTAAGAATGCTTAAAAATGCCGTCATATGGGTAAACCCTCTTAAAACTTAACAATTATTTAGCAGCTTAAGTGAATGCAACGATTTAATAAAAATGCACTTTTTTAATTGAATGAAGTTAAAATGAAAATCTTTTTAACCCATCGATAAACTAAAACGATAACTACTATACGAACTGCATTCAAAAAGTTTGAGAAATAACCTTCGCGCGCTCATAGAAGCTGATTTGCCGTCAAGTTTACATACAACGCATGCGTCTATATGTTCGTATTATTTTAGATAATGTTTCATTCTAACATTTTGATTTGTTCTTCGTATGGTGGAAGTCCAGGAGAGTGCAGCGACTTTTTTAAAAGCAGTATGGATCAACTCATTCTAATTCGATTTTAAGCTGAGAAAGTCAGCTAAAAATAGTTATCCCCGGCTGGTAAACTTATCGATAAGGATCTTAACGGTTTTGGATGCGATACGGTATCTCTGAAGTATGTGTATAAAAGTAGCATTGTAAAGTTCCATGAAGGAAAAAATATTTTCGACTATTGAGGAAATTCAAGGAATCCCTCGCTCTGGAAACAAAATCTCCATTTTTCCTAGAAACTAAAATTTCACGTATAGTGTTCTGTGAAAATTTTGTTTAAATATATAAAATGTACATTAATTTGAAGCACAGTAAACATTTTTTCAGATATGTGTGAATAGTTTTCACAAGATGCATGTTTCACCTATCTTTTTTGAACAGAGGTTACAAATGTTAGCGATTTCTCTCTTACATTTTCCCAACTTTTACTTTTGTTTATTTCTTTATAGAGATGCACAAGAGGCATTGAGTTGATATTTACTATTATTTTTTTTGTTTACTATTATTTTTATGTTTGCGCATATTGTGTTGATTTTTGTCAAGAGGAGTAAGTTTGTGTTTAAATCGCTTTTGATCCTCAAGCTAAACCCATATATATATAATTTATCCTTCATTGTGCGATTTTTCTACTGTCTATGTGTTTTTCGAATGTGATTGGTGGATGTTTATCTCTTGTTTATAGAGAATTATACTATATATATACTCGAATCTAAGCCTCCAGCGATTCTAAGCCACACCCGAAATCTTCTACTCGTTTTTGAGAAAAAATTGTGTAAAACGCGCGTGCGATCTGCAATATCCAATACTTAAGAATTTTTAAAAAAATTAAATTCGAAATAATAAGTTAATATCTAATTTATTTAACCAGAATCAAATACATCCACGAACCAATAATTACTTTAAACGTCAGCATCAAGTTTCCAAAATGAGTTGTCATTCCAATTGCCACAACTGCTGACTTTGGAATTGGCGCCAGCGTTGCCATTTCCCCACATGATGTCGCATTTTGTTCCATCCAATGCATTTGTCATGCAACATTTTTTTAAAAGAATGTTTTATAGAAGAATGCAAAAGAATTATTTAAGACTGTTGAACATTTTCAAGCAAAACTTATATCATTTTGCTCAAGTCATCGATGTATATGTGCTTCATCCATGACAAATTTTCAGTGGGCGCTCTTCTGTTTCCTTTCTTTTTCTTCATATAAAATTGCCCTCTTTCCATACTTGCGTCAAGAGGAACTCGTTTTGCTACTAGTCCCAATATCTCTGATGTTTAGGAGATTAAAGAAAGCATATATAAAAAAATTTCCTAAATATAAGCAGACAACGATGTTTAGAATAAATTGAAATATTGGGGAAATATCCTGCTGAATGGGATAAGTCATTGATGCAAGTGACCAGAATGAACGATTATATTTTTTTCCTTTTGAAAGGGGTTAAAACTCACTTTCCTTCTCCAACACATGGTTTGCCTTCGATTCTAAGCCACACCACATTTACAGTATCATTAACATTTGAAAAATGGTGCAGCTTAGGTTGGAGTAAATATAAAACAGCTAAGCAAAATTAATTTAAAATTTTAATCTTACAGGTAATTTTATCTAAATCCTTGCAACTTGACACATTTATTTACGACTTCTAGAAAAAGAATATCTTTTAACAGGTAAAATTAAATCTTTTCCTTAAAACCACTTACGCAGTTTATAAAAATAGCTTGTAAGAACTACATTTAAACCCTGCCTTCCCTTGACCATTAGCGACAGCCAGGTGGCACTACTTGTTTTTTTGAGAAGGGGGAACTCGTTCTTCCCTCTCTTCTGCCCTGGATCGCCCCCGAAGAAAGATGTGTACACGTGGAATCAGGGAATGCCCGTTTCCCTTCTTTAGTCTTTAAGATTATTTTCATAACTACTTTAATAGATATGTGTTGTTTTATTAAGTGACCCCTTGAGTTGTGGAACGTAAGAAAATTAAAATAAGACGTGTGTGTGTGTGTGTGTGTTCCAGTATCCTATAAAGCCTTCTTTTTTCAATACAACGAAGTCACGACATGGGGGATTGTTATAAACTAATAATTCCCATCACTTCTTGAGCTCTATTTTTAATGGAAAGAGATTGATGAAAAATGTTTTTTTATCTCTATGTTATCTTAATTGAACACAATAACTTGATTTAAAACGGAACTTTAACATCATGAATGTATCGAAATAAAATCACTTGTGCAAAAGATGTGATGAATTGTTACTCCGTTCACTGAAATATTTAAAGAGAACAACCTTTGTCGCGTAAAATCCTGCAAAAACCCAATTAGATTAAATTGCTCTGTGAAACTCTTATTTCAGTGAGATATTTTTCATTTTATGTAAGCTTTTTGAAGTCATTTTGAAACGTTTTTTTTTTCCTTCTTTATAATTAATTGTAGATAAAATTGTTTTTATACATAATAAAACATTACGAAATATTGAATTTGATGTAGAATTCTCCCAATTTTCTCTATAAATTTTAAAAATATGCTTAATAACTTCCGAAAATCAATTTATTGTAAAAAACTATGTAGAAATTTTTATAGGGATATATAAAAACAAAACTGTTTTTATTAGATTGATATTTGGGTGTGACTCGTAAACATCAAAATAGTAACAACATTAAAAAAACGAAAATCATGACAGAACAGTCATGGGTGAGGTGTGTCTAGCCCTGAAATAACAGGAAATTGTATGTTTCATGAATGATAAATGATATGTCACACTTATTTCATATTTTTTGATCATTTTATCAGAAATTTATAAATCATGCATAATAAGTTTTTTTGAACGAAATCATGAGAAAATGAAACTCTCCTGAGCTATAACTCTCATTCCTGCATAAAAAATTAATATTGAAAGAAAATATTCATACATAATTTGAAATATTCTACGATATTTTGTTAACATTTTAGTACAAAAAACACTTGAAATGCTATATTACATTCATTTTGTCCAATAAAAATAGTTTTAAAATAATGGAAAAATATATTCTTTACTAATAAAATTTAAATCTGAATTTAGGTACCATTTTGAAAAAGCTCTTCCAGAACAAAATAATGACTTTTTTTACATTTTCTTTGAGTGTGATATTTTTTTTGCTTCAATAATAGGCTCAAATCGGATGGCTGAAATTTAGTAAACAGTTAAAATAAAACATTTATAGACTAAGCAAACAAACCATAACATTTGGAAAAAATGTCTTATTAAAAAAATATAAATATCATAAGATATTAGTTGAAAAATAGAATTTTAATTAAAATTCTATTTTTCTTAATGTTTTTGAAATTGAAATTCATTTTCAAAACTAAAACAAAATACATTTTAAATGGTTTACACTACATTAATTATGTAGAAGAGAATTAGTAATGAAAGCTTTTAAAGTTCTTTGATTAAACACAAAACAAAAAAAATATCCCTCAACGCTTAGTGTCTATTCTACATTAAAGAAATCTCATATTATGTTACTGAATATAATGAAATAAAGGTATAAAATTATCGAGAGTAAAGGTATTAAATTTGTGAATTATATATTGACCGTTTTCTTTAAAAAATGGTGTAAGTCCATTTTATATCATATGGAGATATTTATCACTTTTGAAGTAAATATATTTGTAATTTCATTAATTAAATTAAATTTGTGTTGTCCAAATGATGAAAATTTTGGAGGAATTTGAGGGGAACTGTTCATAGATAAAGTTAACTAACTTTTTATCAAAAATTGACTTGCTCCACTTTTAAAGAAAACGGCTCAAATATATTGTGCACAATCAAATTTTAAATATATTATTATTTAAAAACTACAACCAGTCCCTTTCAAATATTAACACTATTTAATATCTTTTTTCGGAAAGAATGATCCAATATGATTATTTGCACTGAGTAAAATACTTAAAACTGTATCTAATTATTAAACAGAGTTAAAAATGCTTTTAATATTTTATCTTTCTTATTTTTCCTTTAATTCCGTTTGTATGCTTTTACATAGAAAATGAAAAAGAAAATAAATTGCCGCCAGTAAACAACCTTCGATAAACAAATGGACTAAAATTTAATTTTTTTTTAATTCATTGCCCTTAATATCAAAGTACCAAAAGGCTTTATAAAATGCATTTGTATTTAGAGGCTGAATTTATATATATACACTAGCTTCACATAATACCCTTTTAGTATAGTTTTTTAAAAGAAGTATACGTAATACAATGTTGCTGATGACACTCAAGTGAAACATTTTTTTATATGTGATACCATTAATAATGTCGATAAAGTAAATATTTTAAAAAATATGTTTGCCTTCTTTGTACTTGTTTTAAGTTAAAAGTTTTTATATCTTGAAAATCTATTTTATTTTTACTTTGCTGATATAGTTTTCTAATTTATGTTGATTATGTTTAAAATATGATGGTAAATATAGAATAACGCTTGCAATTTAATTGAAAACAGCGAGTGGAAATTTGTAGCTATGCTTTAATTTCCATTTAAAAACGTATATGCTTAACAAAAACACATGTGTATAGGGCTTTCTTTCTGTAATTTTAATTAACGTTTTTTAATTTATTATGTGTCAGTAGTAATAAGTAGAACGAATTAATTCGTAGCCAGCTAACTTCAGTTGAAATAATATATTACTTTCTACTAATACCTAATCATTTACCCATCAGATTGTTATTCGAAATAAATAGTTATGTATCGGTTTGGAGGGAAAGTTCTGTCGTATTTTAAAGAAAATATTTGAATGCATTTATAAAAATATGTTTAACATTAATCAATTATATATGCTCCATTATTTGTAACAACTTGTTGCCATCTTTCAGGTAACATATAAATTCCTATTTTGCAGAAGTTCTCGTTCTTGGAGTTATAATAGTTAGCAACTGCCTTAGAAACACCTTCAGAAGACTTGAATTTTTTCCGTTAGATAATTTTACAGAGATCTGAACAGGTAATAATCAGATGGTGCAATGTCTGGTGAATACGGTGGGTGACCTAGGACTTCCCATCCTAACGCATTTAATTTTTGTTGTGTCACCATTTCAGTAAGCGGTCGAGCATTATCGTGGTGGAACACTATTCCTTTTCTAGATGCTAATACTGGATAGCTGCATTCAATTTATCCAGTTGATTGCAGTACAGATCCGCGTTGATGGTTTTTCCTTGTTTCAGCAACTCGTAGTACTTTGGACCTTTCCTGTCCCACCACAAACAAAGCAGAACTTTTCGTTGATGGATACTTGGTTTTGGAACTGTTGCTGATGATGTTCCTGGTTTGCAGTAAGATTTCTTTTCTCTTAATATTCTCGTAAGGAATCCACTTTTCATCTCCAGTAATCAGCGTGTCCAAAAACGGTTCCACATTGTGTCTAATCAGATGTGATGAACACATTTTTACACGATCAGACAAATTATTTTCCGTTAATTCATGTGGAACCCAAGCACTTCGCTTTAACACCAACCCAAGAGATTTAATGTGATCTCCAACATTTGTATGATGAATGTCAAACTCTTCTGCAATTTCTTGACTTGTTAAATGTGGATTATTTTCCAACATGAATCGCAAAACATCATTATCGATCTTGGATGGTCGTCCAGATCGATCACTTTCTTGGAGTCCCAGTTCCCTAGAACGAAATTTGCTAAACCATCTTTGACAAGAGAGTACGAACATTTACAAAATCTTTTCCAAATACCGCACATGAATTTTTACATGCAACCGATGCGTTGCTTCCTTTTTGAAATTCATACAAAATGCAGTGTCGTAAATTCACTTTATCTACTGACATGTTTTTTACTTTAAATATTACAAGTAAATGATAAACGGTAAAAAATGACTCATTTTATATTATACAGCAGCTAAAAGACAAAAAAAAACCCCAAATGACTCACAAGCCAGATGGTTTTTTTTATTTACAACAAAAATCACCTGCCTGTTTAAAATACGACAGAACTTTCCCTCCAACTCATTAGATCGTGTTAAATAGTATTAGTTTTCAAAGTTGCCCCACAGTTAAGAAGTTGAAACATTTCAGATATGACCGTTACTACTTAAGACCAACATAAAAGAATGAATGCGTGATTCAGGTATAATTTTATTCTTTTTTTCATTTAATATAACGCTTTTTAGCATGTAGCAAATTAAATATCTTAACTTTTTGCGTCTTATTTTATGGTTGATTAAAATTAGTAATTTAGTATTACAAAGAAAAAAATTATGACTGTACATCTATTAAAATACACTTGACTGTAGGAATTCTTACAGAATTAGCTAATTTTATGTATTCGAGTTTCTACAAGAAATTCTCTTAATTTCTTCAACTAATCTTGATTGCGTGAATACCTCACGGAACACGGGCATCTCTTAATATTTAATTGCGGAGTCTGTTTTTCCCCATCGCGTAAATTATCTTTGATTTATTTAGCTTTTGGGGAAAGAAATGCTTACAGCGCGTTTGTGCTAAAAAGCTTTCTTTCTCTTAATCTCTCCGATGAGCATATTTCTAGGTCTAATTAATTAATGAGTCTCGCTGTTTTATTAGCAACATAAAAAATACCTTTACAGGATTTCTGACATAAGACTATGGTTGTCATGTGTGCATTTTTTATTAAAATATATTAAGAAAATATTAAGTAATAAAGGAATATAAAATGAATGTAAAATGAAAACGAAGATTTTCAATTGATTTTATTTCATTAAATACACAAACATTCTAAAAACTGCATTTAAATTTAAGTTTTTATTCACATCATAGACAAAGGAAATTCAAAAAAATGAAACGCAATACCTTTTTACTGAAGCATTATTAATTTTGAATTCATTTAACAAGCATTTATAACAAGGTAAAATTATATTTAAGTTGGAAATAAACACATCACACTACTTATTTTTATTTTGTCACATGTTATACGATTAATTTTCCTTAACTTATTCAGCAAGGCCTTGTTCCAAAATTTTTCATACAATGGTTTACTCTTATTAACACTCATTCCAACACATATTGAATAAAATCAGACGCACCTGTATAAACTCAGCACATTATTATCTTTCCAACTTTTTGTATGTACATACTAAGCAATAAATTTACATCACCCTAAAGAAGGGATGACACACACTTAAAATTTACATTAAAGAACATGCTATAATATGCAAATGAATGGCATTTAAGTGCAATTAAATAGAGCTGGAGAGAGAAACGAAATCAGTTAAGCAGCAAGTTTTTAATTCGTATTTCGCATTTGGATTATGATTGTTTACGAAAAGATCGTGTTATGAGCACATTAAAAAAATAAATGGATACAAGAATAGGCCAAAATACGTTAGCATGAGGATCATATCCTGTTGAAAGTGTGGTTTATCGATTCACGATATTGTTAATCATATTGTCTTCAATCCAACGAAATACAAGCGAATACGACGTCAATGGGTTTAAAAAGGACATATTGAACGCATGTAAGATCTGCCTGCTTCCATTAATTAACACCCGACAGGATAGACATGTTGCCAAATCGGACTTCCAGAGCCGTATAGTCACAACTTGAACCTTAAGTCAGGAAGTATTTGTAGCAAATAAAGTATCCGCACAGACAATGCGAAGACGTCTGGAGTATTATATGCTGTCTGCACGACGGTGATTATTGTGGCTGCCCTTAATACTGTACGATAGAAATGCGCGGCGAGAGTCGTACGGCCAACGAAAAAATCTGGATTCAGGTGTGGTACCACGTCGTCTTTAAAGACAAATAGAGGTTCTGCTAACAGCTTTACAATGTATGGACGTACTTCTATAAGTCACCTACATATTTATGTTTTCTTTCTACTGTGCTTTAAACGTACATTTAGAAAAAAATTGTTATTAACTTTACTACTTGGTGTTAAAAAGTTTAATTACTAATTGCATATAACGTAAAACCCCGCGTATAACGCGCACTTTCAAAGCAAAAAATAAGATCACATTTACGGGTGCACAATAAACGCCGGGTATAAAAATGATGGCTTTAAAAATTAAAAAACATGGACGTAAAAAAAGAAAAAAATAGGCTTCTTCATATATCGAAATATTATCTATTTAAAAGAAATGAAATTCTTTGAGAATTTAAAGGGTTGTAGTTCTAGAAGTATACTATTTCTACAAAATATTGGGATAATACCTCGAATAAATGACTTCAAAACATAAGAGCATTGAATACTAACATTTCAGGTTTTTACGTAAAAAAAGTGGTTACAAATTTGCAAATATATAATATATATATATATATATATATATATATATATATATATATATATATATATATATATATATATATATATATATATATATATATATTTGCAAATTTGTAACTGAATTGATCTATCCCTCTGAGAAACGATGTTTCTTTCACTATGAACAATGACGTGCTTAATTTGGAATATGTGAAGCCGAGAAAATTAAGTACTGTAGATTTAAAATATTTACAATTCCTTCAAAAATCTCAAAAAACACATTTTTCTTTAAAAAAATTATATTTTGTACAATTTTTTTAAATGGCCTACAAATGTTTTTTTGCTGTGCCTAATTAACATTTGTCATATTCAGGTTGCTATCAGAATCAAAGATATCTACCACTATTTTGATTTTGATTTTGATTTTTAATAAATTCTCAACACTCCAAAAAATACTCGTATGTGAATCTTTTGTAAAATAGCAGAACATTTTTACTTGTAAGAAACATTTTATAATTTTGAAGTTTTCAAGTAAAGGATAGTACAATTTAAATAATAAATACCATAATAAATATTGAGCTAACCCTGTCATAGCTATAAAAAAAGCCTTCATCAAAAAATAATTGACATCTTCAAAAGGGAAATTTTGATGAAGAAACATGCAAATGTTTTATTGCCTTTGGGCGTCTTTCCCTGGAGGACTATATGGAGAAGAATGTAAGACTTAATTTGTTATTGTGATAAAGTAATTTCAATTCATTTAATTGAGTTACATTCTATATTTCTGGACAAAAAGCACTGATTATGAATTTTTGAATTGTTGGATTGTTATGTTTAAAATAGTAAAGAGGCTTGAAAGACAGAAAATAAAAAAACAATGAAAACCAGACATATCAATTACTTTTAGAGAGACTCTTTACGTTTGCACACCCGAACACACTAAAACTGAACAAATACAAATGCATAAAGAACTTGACCCTAGTATAGTACCAATAAAAAACATTGTGGTAAAACAGGAACATTCTAAAATTAATATCATTATTCAGGGATTATTATGGTCTCTCTGTTTTGAATGCAAGCATACAAAGGTGTATACACCACATGCTATTTGGTAGCATACAGTTCTATGCATATTTCACTTGGTCTGTCAAACAGCAACGGTCCATGCTCAATGTGAATAACGCTATATTTCTTGTCTAATGTCCCAGTCGTGTTTGTTAAGAAATCGATCTGACGATTTCACAAGCCAAGCCAGTATATCGACACTTCGCAGAAACGGTATGGGACAATCACAATCGTATTGGAAAATAGTTCTAGTATAATTATCATGAATATAGCACAATCAGCTTAATCGATAGGCTAAAATAAGGTAAAATAAAAATAGGCTTAAGTTATTTGAGACAACCGTTGCCGTAAAAATTGCTTTTCTGATTACAATTCCTAGCGTAGGTATATTTTGTCTGCACCATAGATAAATTGATTTTAACTGTTCATCTGATATCCTTCCAACAAACATATAGTCATATTTTGCTTCAAGAAAGAATAGGTTCTCATCGAAAACAAAAACATATTTTCATTTTGCAGTTCAATGAACTCGAGCTTGGTACCACTAAAGTCACAGATGGTAAAGATTTAAAATTGGATTTAAGAAGGCTAATGGATGTCTAACTCAGAACCATCCCTTAAATAATAGATTTGTTACATTTCACTGTATCATTCTGGCACATAGATATTTTTTATTGTAGATACAATATGATGTGCCACAGTTAAGCACTATTTGCCGTAGTCTTCTCTTTCAGCTGTGATCCGTGTGCCAACGGTCTTGATCTTCTAAAAAATACCTTTCTGCAACAACTGCAATCAACAATCATGCATAGTGGTTACATTTGTTCCAAGTCTTTCTTTAAAATCTCGAAAAGAAAATATGGATTTTCATGGTCCTACTACACAAATTCTCGTTTAAATTCAGTAAACTACTTATACTGTCTTCTTAGGCATTCTTGAATCAGATTTACGAATAACTTACGACTCTGAATCCGGAATATAAATTAGGCTTACGAAATACACATAGCGTACTTAAAGTGAACGTCATTTTCATATTCATAGGAACAGCTAGCATTACTCTCATATTCGTATAATACGAAATTTGAACTGACTTTCATGCGTGTAAACACTCCTTCAAAATTCTGTTTATCTAGCTGAACATTTTTTGTGTTGATACTTTATTTTTACAAGTATACCTAACATATATATATATATATATATATATATATATATAGTATAATAAAATAAAAGTGAGAATAACTAGAACCCACAGATATATATATATATATATATATATATATAATATATAATATAGAATAATAGAACCCACAGATATATATATATTATATATTAACATGATAAATTTTAAGTGTGTGTATCATTTTAGCTGTAATCTTTTTAACGATTTATTTTATGTTTTGTTTTATCTATTTATTTTTTTTTTTTTTTTTATCATCACCACGTTTATTTTATGTTTCATTATATTTTCTTCGTTTATATTTTTCTAACCTCTTATATCCTTACAGAACTTGAATTTCATTTACTCTTATGAAATATTTAAAAATATATAAATTTTATTGAAAATTTTAATGAAGTAACATTTATGATAACATTTCTATAAATAAACGTAACAATATTTCTGAGAAAATACTTTGATATTCTCATTTTCATATATATTTATTTGCTCCTTTGTGTCTTGATTTTAAATATTATTTATAAAAAGACTTATTTTTCTTTCTTATTAATTTCGAATCCATATTTTTCAAAAAAGAATAAACGTACAAAACCAAATGAAACTTTTAATAAAAAAACACTCCTTAGCTTAGAATAACTATATGTTGCACATTCTTTTTCTTTAAAATAAGAAAATAACTCCAAAGTTTCAGTTTACAAATCAATGCCAAGTAATCTGTTAAGAGAACTGACTTTTTCTTCTCTAATCGATAGTCAAAGATTCTCCTGGGAAATACTAAGGAACTCGTATTTCCATTTTTTTCCCCTGCTTGCAAAAACAAAAGCAAAAAGATGAAAGCACCGCTAAAAGCTCGTGGACTCTTCTCAATTCAAACTTAAACTCTTTCTGAAAAGTGTTAGTCACAAGCCAGTCTTTACTCTTAATAAAAAGGAAAGAAATGGCTCTCACAGAGTGAAGGATGACGACAAAGAGCGGGGTAATTCTCTCGGAAAGGGAGTTGGTGCCGTAATTACTGTTCTTCCAAAGGTACTCAGTTGTCTTGATTTACGAAATATTCTTGAAAGTAAACAATAAAGAGAATCCTTTCAGGGAAAGACAAAGACCGAAGCTTCATTAGATAAAAAGTAAAATCCCTTTTACAGTGCTAAAGTTTTAATTCAAAGAAATTTGTAAATGCACGGAACAAAAATTTGTTATCTTGCTGTTTTCATGTAAGATGTTAATATTTAAGAATTCCAATTTACGCCGGAATTAAAAATTTATTGTTACATATTTTATTTATATCTAAATACTTTATTAATGATATATTTTTTGATTCTCAAGGATTCAGAAATGCTATTTTCGCATGTCTACGATAGTGATGATATCTCTCTAACCTTCAAAATCTTTTAATCATCTTAATTTAAGAATATAAAAAAAATATTTTAGTCTTATTTTAAAAGGCAAAACACAAGTTTAAAAATGTAAGCAAGTGCTTACTTCAGCTAGATGAATTGACTAAGTGGGAAAGCAATTTTGTATGTTGCGACAACAAATAAGGTGGACTTGGAAGGGATATCACTTATTTTGAGCATCTACAATACATATTTTTGTTAAACTCTAAGAAAGTAAAAGGATTTTACAATATGCAGACAAGATCGTGATTTCAAGCAATATATTGTAAAAGGAAGGAGGTGTTATGTATAATACTTATAAACAAGATAAGAAGGGAGAAAAAATAAGTCATGTATTAAAAACTTGACTCAAATTATAAGCAACTATTTTGATAAAAAAATGATAAGTTACTGTCATAAAATTTTATATTCTAAATACCATAATAAACAAAAATATACACCTTATGTTTTTTTTCTTAAAATTTAAGGCAATGTTGCCATTGAACGCTTTTTTGAGTATATAAAAAAGGATTGCACAAATTTATTGTTCACTCCTATTTTTTGTTAGGTGAAGTACGTGCATTTAAAGTGTTACGTACTCATTACATCATCCCTGGTTACCGCGCCCTCTGGCAGGGGAGAAATGGAACAATCCCCCTTTCTTTAATTTTTTTCTCTTTGAGTGTATTGTTCGTTTGAATAAGGAAGTAACTTTGGAAACAATGGTAAATTCGTTATTTCGCATCTAAATTAAATCATAAGAGCTATCGACACGTGTACAAAACATGTACATAATAATGGTCCGTCTTGCGGAGCTGTAGTAAATTACCAGAACTTGTGGATTTAAAAGATATTATTTGAGAAATATTTTTATTTGTTTCAGCGTAATGGCGAAAGGCAAAGCTCACGAAATAATTTTCTCGGACAATGAAAATCAGATGGGTGGATTCATTACGTTTGTGGATACTTTCGCTGAAGACGACAAAGAAGTATTAAAAGTATTAACGGTTAAATTAAGTTAGCTTGAAATATTAATATAAAATTTGAAGCAGTAAAAGAAGAAATTTTCACGTCTCTAACAGATGTAGAGTTTGATAAATTTGATGTGAAAATTCGAGGTAAGGCTTAAATATTTGAATTTCAAATATAATAAAAATAGTAATGAAGAAAGTTCAAATGCTGTGTCTAATGTTATCAACCCATGCCCTAGACTACCAGAATTATCGCTTCTACAGTTTAATGGTTATATTGAAACATGGTTTTTTTAAAAAGCAATTTAAAGAATTAATTGAAAATTGTGGTTTAAATGATAAACAAAAATTGCAGTATTTATAAAATCTTGTTTAATGGGGATTGCAAAAAATGTCCAGACTGTGGATGCCACATACGATTCGTTGTTTCTGGCTCTAGAGCAATTTGAGAACAAAAAATTAATTTTAAAAAACGTATAAATGCATGCTTTGTTGATGTGGAAATATGAAAAAGTTAAAGTTGATTCACAAGTTGATTTAAGAAACTTGGTTAACACTGGTCCTAAACATTTGAGAGCATTAAAGCTACTAAAAATGGAGCATAATTCATTCTTAGAATTTTTGTTGGTGCAATTAGTTACGTAATTTTTGGATACAGAGACAAAGCGTCTTTTAAATTGTACGATCCAATAGGACTGCTTCAACCGGTAATCATAAAGGCCAAAATGGTGATTCAAAAAAATTTGGCTATTAAAAATTGACTGGGATCAAAACTTGAGTCGTCAAGGAATCGAAACTTTCCAGGCTTACGTGGCCAAACTGCATCAATTGAAGGACTTTTGAAAATACCTCGGTGCATGTTACTGAAGGATCATTTTGCAGTTCAACTTATTGGAATTGCAGATACATCAGCCCAAGCTTATGGGGCATGCCTATACGTAAAATCTGAGACAACTAACGAAACTCAAATAAGATTACTTTGCAGCAAGACTCCATTGCCCCACTCAAGACTTTGTTAATACCTAGGCTCGAACTGCTTGCTGTGACATTGCTGTCGAAATTGGCCACAAAGATCGTTAAAATTATTGGTTTAAATTTTGACAAAGTTAATCTCTTTTCGAACTCGAAAGTTGTTTTGAACTGGATACAAACACAGCGATGATTTGATTTCAAGAAATGCAACTAAGTGACAGCTTCAAGACGAACTTTGGTGGACAGGTCTTTCCTTTTTGAATTACAAAACTTTGAACTCACACTCAATCGTTTCATAGAAAGACGACAACATTTTCGAAGAACTTAAAAACCCTAATATATTTTATACACCTTCATCACCTATACAGGCCCATCTTTATTCCTTGATAATTGTTTAAATATTACAAACAGTATATATGTTCAGGTTCTACATTAATTCTAAGTATCCTGCCTCTAAACTGTCTGGGATTCTTACAAATAAAAAACTGGTAGGAGCTACGAAGGATTTATTTAAAACAGTACATCAGGAGAGTTTTTATGAAGAAATATTAAATGTTTGGTTGTAGGTAAGGAAATTCCTAAAACAAGCAAGTTAAAATTTTTATATGTTTTCTTGTATGGAAAAGTCTTCTCAGAGTTGGGGGATGATTGGTAAATTCAGATATGTCACTTAACTCGAAATGTCCAATTGTCTATCTCATACTCACAAATTTTTAAAATTAATGATGTTGTACTATCACATAAAAACTTGCATGTGGGCTCTCATGCACTTTTATCCTTTATTCGGCAGAAATTCTGGATTATAAATGGCAGATCTCAAGGTTGTACAATTACTCACGAATGCATTGCATGTTTCAAATCTAAACCTAAACTTTGCGAGCAATTGATGGGTTCACTTCCAAGTGAACGTGTATAAACCAGGGTTTTGTATTAAATTGCTGTGGGATCGATTTTCTAGCGCTATTCTGTATTAAATATAAGAGGCAGCGAAAGGGTGTGTATCATAAAATCTATGTAACCATTTTTGTTTGTTTTGTTACCAGATACACTCATTTTGAAATTATTACAGATTCAACGCCTGGAGCCTTTATAGCCACTTTAAAGAGATTCTTTGGTCGGCGTGGAATTAGCAAAACATTTTCACAGACAATGCTAAAACGTTTGTTGGAGCTCAAAGAGAGCTAAAAAGCTTGTACCAGATGGTATGTAATCCAAATGAAGAATTGGCGGTATATTATGCATCAGAGATTATTATTTGGAACTTTTCTCCTCCCAGAGCATCTAACTTTGGAGGGCTCTGGGAAGTGGGAGTCAAGTGCTTTAAATATCATTTTAAAAGAGTTGTTGAAGATGCCAAGCTAACATTTGAGGTATTTACTACTGTCATGAACCAATTCGAGGCAATTTTAAACTCGCATCCTTTATTTTCATTGTCTAATGACCCGGATGACTGTGAAGTACTCACATTTCTTTATTGGAAGACCTTTAAATGCTATTCTCTAGCGTAGTTTGATTGATTTAGAGATAAATAGATTAGATAAGTGGCAAAGGGTCTGGCAAAAATTGTACAAATTATTTGGGTCAAATGGCATCGAGATTATCTTTCTAATCTACAACAAAGAACTAAATGGTTGTTTAAACAAAATAATGTTTAAATAGAAATTCTAGTGTTAATAAAGGAAGATAATGTGCCTACGTGCAAACGGAGCTTAGACAGAATCAAAGAAGTTATACCTGGTTCTGATGGTCTGGTACGTGTTGTTAAAGTAAAAATAAAGGATAAAATTTTAAAAAGGCCTATCAAAAAAAATAGCATCACAATTCTGCCAGTAGCAAGTTTAAAAACCTCTGCATGATTGTAATCTTTTTTTTTCTTGCTTGTTATTTTGATATATTTTGTATTTGTATTTGTTATTTTGATATTTGCGCATAATTCGGATCATTTAGCATTGAATATTGTAACAATTTGTGTTTATTGATAATTTGTAACAGTCCACTTTTATATTGATGCATAGTTGAAATTTGTTATTTCAACGTCGGACGGGATGTTACGCACTCATTACATCATCCCTGGTCACCGCACCCTCTGACAGGGGAGAAATGGAACAATCCTCCTTTCGTGTATTTTTTCTATCTGTGTGTGTTGTTGTTCGTTTGAATAAAGAAGTCAGTTTTGATTTTATTTCGCATCAAAATTAAGTCATAAGAGCTATCGACACGTGTACAAAACATGTACAATAAGTTATTGTAAAAATCTCAGTTGTGGATATATTACCAAATATTTTAGAGAACATTGTGTATATGATATCAAACTGTTTTCTAAAACACTAGAAATTTCAGTAATATGAAATAAGGAGAGCTAAGAAAAAAATTTAAAAGCTATGAATGTAACATGGAATACAATCTCCCCTGATATGTACACATAAACTACATCATAATTTAAGGACATTAATAAAGGTCGTGCTTCAAGTTCTGCATCGAATTCAGATAATATTTTGTGGGATATGATGTTTTCTCAATGGTCTCACTTTTTAAGAATTCATCAAAAAGATTAGCTCAAACTGAAGTAGCATTATTATCAATATATAACAGTCGAATTTATATAAACTTTTGAAAAGGCTTCCATAAGCTTTTTCTTATCTCGGCATCCTGCATTTCTGATATGTCACAGTCTCCTTGTTCAAAACATGCAAAGTTGTATATCCTTTGGTTATAATCCCTCTCCCGTTACACCTCTTGTACCAAAATGGTATCATTCCATAATGTTCGAAATAAAATTCTGCGTTCATGACTTCATTCCGATATAAAAACTTTTATAATCATATGTCACTAAATATTGACTCCTCACTAAAAGTAACATAGTTCATTTGTTGTTCACTTCAGTTCAAATGCTTTTTTTTTTCTTTTGTTATAAAAGCAGTAAAACTACCTATAACCTTAGCTTTACGCATTAGGCCATTTTTTTCTCTAAGATTTCTAGATACATTTTGCCACAATGGCACCTGTGAACTCCGAAATTCATTGCAGAGCCTTTGAGTTACATTAATGCCAGGTAATTTTATATATAAGTCTTTAGAAACATCTTGTTCAGGTTATTTGTAGGAGTTCACAGGCTTAAATGTTTTATTTAAAATTGGATGTTGCAATGATAGTATTGCCCTGCTATAAGCGGACAATAACTCGTTACTTTATAGATTTATCCAAATGATACATCGGAACTAGAAAAAACTATTGTAAGCCTTAATACACTAAACCAAACTCAACAATACAAAAATTCTCTCAGGTATTCATTTTGTGCAAAGCATTTGACTCATTGACACATTTGACGTAACATCTTGATTTAAAAGGAGGTAGAAAAAAATTTGATCACTTTTGATTGGCTTGCCTTTCACAAATCCCTTGTAAAAATGGTCAGATGGATATTTCATGGCATTTTAATGCGCAAACATAATTGAGGGCTTGAGTGTATGTCATGAAGCTGTTGTATTCAGTTTCTTAAAACAATACACAACGATTTAAAATCTAAAAGTCTAAATTTATCGTTGAGTATTTCAATTTATTACTTGAAAATAAATGCTTTTTACAGAAAATAAATATTTTGATGTATGTGTGAACTTTTTACAATAGTCAATACTTAAAATTTCGGCATTCAATATTTTATAGCTCACAAACAGTAATCAGCGGTTTGGTGTGAAAATCATTTGAAATGAATAATAGAAAAAAATTCCCACTTTCATTTTCTTAAACTTTTACGCTCGTATCGTATCTACATTAGGGAATCCATCTTTTCAGAAACTTCGCAGTTACCGGGATTTTATCAAAACATTAAATTTACGTCTAATTTTCGATGAGAAAGCGGGGGAAAAGTACGCTTATAAGAGAAGACTCAGTACCCCAAAAATGACCCAATTATCGTTTTCTTTACTTTTATTTAATCATATTCTTTGCATTACTATCTTTCGATAGATACATCATTTTTGTACGTCGGAAAATTAGAAGTCGAAAAAAGCATCGTTTGAAAAATGCAAATTAACAAAATTGGTAATTCAACCCCGCACCCTTTTTAGGAAAAAAAGCTAAAAAATACTTTTGATTAAAAAAATCTATTTTAAAAAGAAGTAATAACTTTAAAAATAGAAGGTTTAATATATACAGGGTGGTCCCGAATTCATTGTACAAACTTTAAGGGTAGGCAAAGGCCATTTTAATAATAATTTATTGCATAGGAATGTATGGTCACAAGTGACTCAGTGAGGCACAAACATAAATAATAAGAGACAAAAGAAAAGACAAAGCGTTTATTGAAAGCGTCGTTGACAAGTGTAATGTTTACAATAACTGTTCAGCGCATGATCTAGCACAAGCTGCAGTACACATTTTTGTACCACCCACTGGTAGAAGTTCAGGCGGAGAGGATAGTATGTTGGATTGAAAGCTTGTACTCGCTGAAAGTGGAAAGAGTGAAACCCATTTTCGCTTAACACTCTACAAGCGTCAAAATGACTCACACTTATGTAAGGAGCAACAGCTCTTGAACTTGACTCGGGTCTATCAGGCACAACGTTCAAAGGGCTTTTTTTCAGGCTTTGACTACGTACAGCTCTTCATCGACCAGCATCATGTCTGGTGACGTAGAATGAACGTGTTTTACGAAGTGATGATGTAACCGCTGAAAAATTCTGTGAGCTGGCATTCGTCAATCAGGAAAATGCGCTTGATATATTCGTATGGCAGCCCTGCCGTAACCATTTGCACGACTATACTTTTCATGCACATCTGTGTACATGTATGACTTACGTAAATTCTCTTATCGTAAACGTCAGCACAATTGTGAATGAATATTTCCCCTTCTAAGATGCATCTACTACCTCCTTCTGGCAACGCAATTTTTTTTAACCGATAACTCCACTTCTCTTTTATTTCCCATGTTTGCACCTCACCGCGTCACTTATGCCCATACTTTTTTAATACAATAAATTATTGTTACAATGTCCTGCATCTAGCCTCAAAGCTTGTACCATGAACTCGGGACCCTCCTGTATAGCAATATATTACTGAGACATTACAATATTGTAATTTTCTTTCTTTATAAAATGTGTGCATTTAAAATTTTGGAATTCAGGCATTTTATATTAATAATTTCATAATTTCAGTTGTTTTATTCCTCATATATTTTTATACAAGTATAATACTTCAATATTTTGCGAAGAAAAATACTAAAATTTCTCTCATGACAGGAAAAAAAAAAATTTAACACTTTTTTCTATCTCTTGTGCAATTAATACCTTCTAAAAATTATTTTTATAAAACTGTGTGGGTGAATTCAATTATTCAATTATTTTAAAGAAAAATATATAACCAATATCTTAAAGTGGCATTTTAAGTTTGATTTAAGATTATTATAATTATTTCCTCAGAATTATAAACTTTAAAGTGGTTTGTGTTTTTGGAAATATTAGTAAATTCAAAATACTACTTTTTTCCCAATTATTTACCAATTATTTCCATTTTTTCCTATGTGTTATATATAAAGCACGTAACAAAACTAGTGATCCATTTTGCTTTAAACTGAATACTTTTTAAAAAAAATTAAAATTTAGGTGATACTGGTTTTTTTGTTAAATATACTTACTTTTTTGTTTGCATGTATATCAACATTTTGTTTCTTTTCTCTAAAGCTAAATAAGTTACAGTAAAATATATCCCTAAAGTTGCTTAGAACCTCCTTACAAACAAAAATTCAGGTCAGAAAATTAATAATTACAAAAGGTGTATAATCTTAAAATTTTCCAAAGTTTCTGTAAAAAATTTTAAAGTTTTAAAATTGTGCGTATATATAGGCGCAAAATATCATCTCGTGTTATTTCCTTGGATAGAAACATTACATGAAAGGCTGAATTTTTAAATACATAAATAAATAAAACATCGTTCAAAGGGTGCAGAGTTCTCTTAAAAGGAACGTTGAAAACCCACTTGCATTTCTTTAACAATGCTATTTAAATGTTTCATTAATTTGGTAGCTTTACAATTTTGTTTCCCTTAAGGCGATTTTAGTTATTCCATTTTTTTCAAAAAACAATGACAAATGCTGCATGTTTGAGTTTTCTAATGATTGATTCTTAGAAACTGTTGTTTGAGTGAAAATATGATTATTATATATTTGTTGATAACTAGCATATTTATTAAGAAACAAAGATATAGTTAAACATTCTAGGTGAATTTAATTATGAATAAAGAAAATTTAAAAACAGTTTATTCAGAAAGAAACAAAGATGCAATATCTAAGCTGTCAAACATATATAATTAAAAGGGACTTTTTAATTCAGTAATTTGATAAACTTTCAAGAATTATAATTATATTATTTAAATCAGGCTCTTTCTGAGAAAAGAATTACGTTTAAGAAAAAGAATTGCAGTGTAAGATCCTAATAAAATTTAAAACTCAAATAATTAGCAATTATTATTTGTGTAAAAATGATCTCCTGAATTAAACCCTTAATTACATTAAAAGTCATATTTTGATAAAGTAAATGATTCACATGAACTAAAAATCGTACTAGGGACATTTCCAATTTAACAAGATAGTGCCTTGAATAAAATGAAAGTAAAATGTTCATTTGTTAACAAACAAATGGCTTCAAAATCTAATACAGTAATATATTTTAATAAGCATATTTAAGTAAATTTAAGACAGTTCTACCAAGAATATATAACGGAGAGTTTATTTGATCTTAATTAAATTCCTTATAAATTATTTTTAATTATTAGCACACAATTTAAATATTTATGTTTCCTTCTCGTCATGCAAAAGATTCTTTTCTAAAAAAATTGGTAAAAATGAATCGCACCAAAGATATTTAGAATATTTGATGTTAAGGGTATTCTAGTAACTTTGGCCGTTATACTGTAGAGATGACTACTTTATTTCAAATGAGTGCGTGTGCCAAATTTATCATTAGCACATGCTAATTCATTTCAGCAAAATGTTTTTCATTTATCTATAATTTTATACCTCTATTCATAAATTCTTTACCTATAAGAATTTAATAAACAGACGATTGTAATTTAGTTCTTTCTAAACTGAAGGAATATCATTGGTTGAAGAAAATTTTAAAATAGATGTATTGTTCATAAATTCTGATGAAACATTGAAAGAAAATACATTTAAAAGGGGAATAGAAACATAAGTTCAAAATTTATTTTAAAAGATAACTTAAATTGTCATCAAGTTAAAAATATAAAGGTTTATTTTGCCTCATATTTTAGTTCCAATTATTAGAAATAAGTATTGATGGTAAAGAGAGAGAAAAATGCATTCATGTATAAAGAAAAGGGAAAACAATGTTACAATAAATAATATTAATAGCACACAGGAATTTTATAAATTCCTATTAAACTGAACTGAATGATCCAAATATATACTGATTTATACTGCAATATTCTACAAAATCACAAACAATATTTAGAGTTTTAAATAGCCAGTTGACGAAAATGTTTAAAGGCATTTCATGTGATATTTCTTTTGGAAATTGCTTGCAATTCTCTTGTTTTTATTAGTTCATTTTAATTTTATATACTGCATATTTTCATTATATTTTATTACTACGTAAATAAACGTCGTTTTAAATGTTTTAAGCAATATTTGGATAAATAATGCTCTGAACCAACACACACACACACATATATATATATATATATATATATATATATATTAATAATTCATTCAGGCGGGCTATTTTTATGTTTCTTTATACACCATGTGCGCGAACCAATAGAAACATCGATTTTCCTCTATGAATATTTTCTATTTATTTTTTGTAAATTTTTTCTATCAATTTTTAGGAAATGAAATGTTTAAATTAAAGAAATATTTAAAATGTTTGTTTAAAAATTTAATTGTTATAGCATTTAAGTGTAGGTATAATTTTTAAAATGTCTCAAAAAACATGAAATTAAACCCACCGGGAAATTCTGCAAAGAAATTTTGTTAAACTTATTTAACTGTTTATTCCACTTACATTTTATAAGCCTCATGTTAATGATATCATAGACATAGATTTTTTTTCTTAGAGTTTTTCGGATAAATGTGAAAATATAGTTATACGAGTAATATTTGAATTTTCAGTCAATTAAAAATGATGTGATTTTTAAATATTTAAATAATTCATTAAGTGTTTTTGTTAGGAAAAACTGTTAAAATATTGAAAAATCTGTGAATGTGTACACATGTTACTATTGTCTAGAAAAAACATGAATCAAAAATAAAAGAAATCTTCAAAGCAAGTGTAAAAGGGTTATGGCTATTACATATTATCACGAGCTTGGAACCTATTACGTTCGTGATATATTCCATGTAAAATCCTATCAATTTTGTCTTTTCATTTAATTAATTAATCACTGCCTCTATTTTATGGCGCAGTTACCACAATTTTCAAAGATAAAATGCTTCATGAAACAGAAGATGTTGTTTCGTACTTATTAAATCGTATAAATTTTATACGCTGCTAACATATTGTTGTTCTGGCTTAATCTTATATGTTTTTCCCTCACTTTTGGATAATGTAAAAAAGAAAAAAAGCATTGAATGTGTATCAAATATTACAAAATGGAGAATCTTGAATCTTTTTAAACCCTTCAAAGTTATTGATTGTAATGTTTAATCCATGTGCAGTTGATAAATTTATGAATATAATGCAATAAAATAAGATTAATGTCTCTTTCTACTCTTGATATTTAATTACTAAAACTGATTTATTACATTTAAATTAAATGGTCTAAAGTTATTCCTCTTTGTGATTTTTTTAAAAAAGTTTCTAAATGAGTCGTTATTTTTCTAAATGTTATTATATTTAATTTATTGCACTTTAGCACACAAAACTTATATGGATTACGATAATCTGTATTTACGTAGAAAAAGATTTATTTTTTGTATAACCAAAAATTATAATCAATTAAAAAGAAAACATTTCCTTAACTTTTCGAAAATTATGAGCCTAGATTTAAACAACATAAGATGGACTGCACACACCACCAATAGGAAGGAATTGCACCTACTATTCATATAAAATCAAATAAGCTGGGTCAATGCTTTTCAGTGGTTTCAGCCATAAACATGAATTTATAACACAGTTTTACTTTCTACCTAATTAAGGATGATAATGAATTCAGTTTAATGATACAGAAAATATAATCTGTATCTTAATTTTTTATGAACACACTGGTTTCTAAAAATTAAGCATAACATTTTAAGTGAAGTGCGAAATGAAATTCAGCATATGTAGTTAAAAGTATTACACATAAAGGGAATAAATGAATATCTTATAAAAATGAATTTATTGTTAAAACTATGCAAATAATGTAAAACGGAGGGAAAACAAGGCGCGCATATCAATGTAAAAGAAAAAGGTCAAGTCTAGGGGTCTTGCCGATCAATGCATGCACTGGATACCTTCATCTTCAAGTTTACCCCTGAAAGTTGAAAACGATATAACGTCGCATTTTTTACAAATAAGCATTTAACCTGCTTTTATATCAATTTTCTACCTCCCTGGAATTTCCGCTAGGTGAAGTATACGCAGACAGTGATGCTATTTAATCATACCACTATCGAACGTGTCTCATCTAATTTACATAAAACTTTGGGGACCGTGGGTACCCTAGTGGTTAGAGCATCGGACTCCAGACCGGAAGGCCTGGGTTCGATGCCCGATGCCACCAAACACCCTCCGAGTACACAAGGAGTACGTGCTCGTTAAATCAGTGGGTCCGTGGGCTTAATCAAGAGCGCAGAGACTGAGAATATTTCCCCTCCCCTTCAGTTTACATGCAGAAATTGTGGAGGTGGAGATAGAGGTGGTGTCGCCATCTATCGTCCCTTCGGGGAATTTCTTTGCTGAGCTAAATCGTACTGTCAACCTCGTATGGTGCTGAAGGCCAACGACAGGCGTACCTCTTGCCCATGCCACGATGAATTTCGTGGGCCTCGATCTGACTAGGTCAGACAGGTGGCATCAGAAAACAACAACAACATAAAACTTCGTATAAAGTTCTTTTCTCTTATGTCATCAGTTCTTTCCTTAATATACCAATGCATGTGATTTGCTTATTTAAGATATTGAAGGATTATTATTATTATTATGACTGTTTCTTAAGTTGTTAGCGTGCTTAAACGTTGTATTAATATGTTTAGGTTTGATAATTTAACTGTTTTTTAATGTTAATAAATTTAATGTTAAAAGTATTTCAGACTTTGATTTAAGGATTTTTTAGAGTCTCACTTGTTTAAATGATCGTGGATTAATATCAATATAATTGATATCAGCTTTGCCACCCATTAAAAATTGGGTCCCGTAACACAATAGAAAAAAATGAGCCTAAGGCTCCATAACCTTATATATACTACTGTGTTCAATTAACAGAACTTCTATCGAAAACGTAAATGTCTGTAATTCCAGTAAACAGTATGGCCAACCATGCCCAAGTATAATTTTTGTTATACTCATTTCGTTCTATGACGTTATAATGGTAGTAGCAGTTCCACGATATCTTCCAATTATATTGCAACAAGAATCAGTATGTAAACTTAATCGTCGTTTATAAAAAAAACATTCCACCTCTCTATTGATTTCTGTATATTTAACATGATTTTTTATTCCATCATAGACAGAATTCAATCTATGAGTTTCCAACACAGGAATAACTTTAAATATGGCGTACAGGCCACACTTATTTCTCTAGTCTTATGTAAGCTGTTTGCGAGAAAACCACATATCTCGTGGTTGCAACAAACTCTAAGGGCAGCTGTTTCATATATATATCGGAACATTGCATCGATCATTTTCAAACAAAATACGTTATTGCTTAGCTTATTTTACTCTCAGTCTATCTGTTACAACTTGCCTTTAAGCGTTTCAAATGATCTAGTACCATTTCCGTAATTTGAAAATATATAAGAGCTAGGAATTTCTGATTGTATAATTCGTTTTCAGGCATTACAATTTTTTTTCTTTTTTTGGAATAAAAATATTTTAAATTTAATATTTGTGTGTTCTTTGAGAGAAATTTTAAAAATTGAAACTTTAAATTACTATCTTTGGAACCATTAAAATACGCACGAGCCGACTGATTAACAATGATCCAGAGCCTCAATTACATACCCATTCCATTTACGATTTATTTATTTCAAATACTGTATACCTTATAAAATGTTAACACTAAAACCATTCTAAGCATCCAAACGAATACTGATGTATTTCATTGAAGAAATTTACTTTCTTTTGCCCTTCAATTAGCATAATATATCCGTAAACATGACAAGTCCAATAGCACTAAAATTAATACCCGATTATATGCATTATTTTCTGTGTTCTTATTTAGGATCCCTAATTTATTTGAAATAGAAACTTATTCTTAGAATAATGTTTAATTTTCTCTTTAAATCAGTTTAACATATTCGAAGTAAAATTAAGCATAAAAATAATACAGTCGAATCTCTTTATAACGAACCTTAATATTACAAATTTTTGGATGTAACGAACTTTTTCCTGGAACCAAGAACACTTCACGATTTTCTTCGTAAAATAACCTACCAATAGTGAAGTGCATTTTCTACATAACGAATTTTTTCTCTTGTGATTCGATTTTTTTCTACTTACTTTAAAGTATTTCTGGACATTTTGAGTTATTCCCATTTTTAACACGTGTTATGGTGGTCATAAATCTGGAACTGATTTTATGAGGTGACTAACTCGCCAAGAATAACAGAATTCTGAGCATTTTATCCAAGAAGAGCAACCCTTAACCCTCATTCTCCAGTTCACTGGAAACATCTTCTATATACTCTTTCACTCTCAGGGGCGTCTCGTGTCCTTGAACCAATCTCCGTTCATTTGTAGTTTTGATCAGTTGTACTGGTAACTTCGTTTCTTGTAGCTCGATATTGCCAAAACTTAAGTACTTGAGCATCAAATTTTTTTTTAATTCTTCATGAAGTGGATAAAAGTGTCAAAAAAATTTTCTTGTAGTTTTTCTTTCTTTTTTTATAGGTAAAATATATAAAATAAATATAAATTAATTTACAAAAAGGTGTGAATAATATACTTTTTTTAATATATAGTTATTATGAATTATTTTTCATGTGGTTTATAAAGAAAACTGAAGGATGAAACTCTATATAAAGAATTTTCCATATAACGGAACTTTTTTCGGGATTAAGCGTATTCGTTAAGTAGAGGCCCGACTGCATTTCTATTCTTTGTTACTTAAGTATTTTCCCCATCAAAGAAAAACTTCATGCATTGAAATACAATTGTACATTTTATCTTTATATTTCAGTAAAAACATTTTGAATAAATTTTCATTTAATTATTATGTAAGATAAATTTTAAAAAATTTTACTGCGTTTAGGTAAAATTTCTTTTGTTAAAGAAACAAAATTTAAGAAAAATATTTAAACTGTGTTATAAATTTATAAATACTTGACCACTGTAAGAATCTCAAACTCAACCTGTATGTCTAGGAGAAGCCATTTCTCGATGGAGTTCCCCTCAGAAACCTCGCAGGAATTAAGAGACCGGCTTTTGAAAAAAAATAAGCTTTGTTGAAACAATTACTTATTGGCACTCTCACGAGTACTATGACAGCTCGCTGTGAAGCATGTTTAGCATTTCACAGTGATCAAACTTCATATTAGACAGACTTTTCTCGAGGTAAATGCTTTATCTCTGATTCATGATTTCGCAATTTTTATATGAGTTGCATATTAATTCACAATTAAAATCTTTTTTCATATTGCAACGTTACTATATTCTTACTTACATAGTACAATGTCTCTGTGCCAAATTTCGTGGCAACACAGTAAATAGTTCCCACGTTTTTCGCCGATTTTATGTTTGTGATTCTAATTTTGAACGTAAGTGTAATACGCTACGTAATTTCCATATTATCTAAGGATAACGGGAATGTACTTTTAAGAGGTTCGCTTCACGAAAATCAGTAAAAAAATTTAATTTTTAAATTTTTATTGGAAAATAAACTATATTTCCTTCTTCTGATGATGAAGTTTAACTTTTTGTAACAAAATTATAAGAAAACTAACATATAAACTATGAAGAAAAAAATAATAAATTGTATGAAAAACTAAATTATAAACTTATAAGAAAACTAAATTATAAACTATGCTGTTAATCTTCATCATTGGTAAAAATATGTTAATCAAATTTCTCAAAAGTGTAAATTCCAACACAAAAGGAACGTTTTTGAAAGTCCCTTACTCATGCTGTAACTTTAAAACTTTTCACAAATATTTGAGCTGTATAGAAATATTTTAATGGGAAAAGCTGTTGATATATATTTTAATAAATAAATAAATATTTTAATGTCTAAGAAGTTATTCAAAAAATGTACAGTTTAAATTGTACATGAATTGCATTGGTTGGAAATTTATGATTAAAAAAAACTGATATAATTTTTTTTAAAATTGCTTACATAAAATTATAATGCAATAAATTCACTTAAATATTGGAGATTGTATGATAGCCAGTTTTTAATGTGTTCTTTAAACTTAGTCTTTTTTAACATTATGGAGACTGGAAAAATGCAGCGTGAAGTGAACTGCTGCAAAAAAATATAAGCAATTTTATGAGCTAAACATATGTATCGAAATACATTAATTTAAAATAAATTTTTATGAATGAAGAAAGCAATTTAAGGCGTGAATGTGCTTATTTTTTTCAAGAAGAAATATATTATGCCCTACACTAACAATATATTTTTTAGAAAATAAAACTTCTGCCTATATATATATAGCTTGGAATCAGTGACTAAAAAACCAACATAATCTCCTATCATCAGCAAGTGTTGAATCATGTATTATCACTTTACATTATTCATCAATGAATTTAATCCATATTCTTTTCAAATTTATTAGAAAAGTGAAATAGCTGAATCATTTAACTTGCATTCAAAAGTTTTCTTTGTGTGTGTGTGTGTGTGTGTGTGTGTGTGTGTGTGTGTGTGTGTGTGTGTGTGTGTGTGTGTGTGTGTGTGTGTGTGTGTGTGTGTGTGTGTGTGTGTGTGTGTGTGTGTGTGTGTGTGTGTGTGTGTGTGTGTGTGTGTGTGTGTGTGTGTGTGTGTGTGTGTGTGTGTGTGTGTGTAAAATTCAAATCATCCAATGAGAAAAAAAACGTCAGAAACTCGAAAAAAAATTAAATTCTTTTCTTTAAGGCTATTTTTCTATCACACAGGAGGGATAAAAGGGGAAAGAAGGGAAATTTGCAAACTGTTTGCGTAAGAGGTAATGACATTCAATGCGACAGATGTCCGGAATCGCAAAGATGTTACTTTGCCCATTTATCCCTGTCATTTTCCTTTTAACGTATCGGATTTCATGAATCTGATTCTTGTAGCATAATTTAAAAGACAATTTATGTCAAGAATGCTTTGAATCTTTCGAGAATATTTTAACGCGATTCCTAGATGCTACAGTGCTTGAAAAAAAAGGATTAGCGTGAAGCTCAGAACATTATTGTTTAGGTGGTAAGAGCTCAATTTTCAAAAAGTCAACAATGAGTAGTATTTGATATTTTACTACTTTCAGATTGAGAGATTTGTTAGCGTGTAAACATCGAAAAAGATAGTTTGAATATTTGAAAGCGAAACTGTTTTAATAGATAAATATGAGAGTATTTTAAATGGTTGTTCTTTTTAAAAGGAATTTTTGTATTCTGGAATTGTTACTTTAAAAATATCGATCCTATTTCTTAAAAAAATTGAAATTTGTAATGACAATATAAAACAGAGAGATAATCGGTGTTCTATAATCTTCTATTATAAAACTGTTTTTGCGTTATTTTTTAGATATGACGAATATATTTCATTTCTGTGTTATTGGGAAAAACACCCTAGAGAAGTTAATAATTTGTTAAAGTCAATAATTTTGATGAATTAAAAAAAATACTAAAAGAAATTAATGTAAACAGAAAGTATACCTATATTAAATATTAAGGTGAAAAACTCTTTATTAATACTTAACTTAGTTTGAATATTTCATATATTTTTTTTTAATTTCGTGAATATGTTTTTAGACTTAAGAGAAATAAAATGTTCATTTACCTGAATGTAAGCAAATGCTTATTTTTTGTTTTATATTTGTATCGATTTTGCTAATAATATTTCAGTATAATAGCTAGATATCCATTCTTTGTACACATTGTAATATAATCAAATTGTATTTTTGTGCAATTTTTTTCATTAACTTTAGCCAAATGTTCTCCTTTTGTGAAAAATGGTTCTATAATAATAATATTTTGCCTGTATTTAGCTCAGACCTCTCTATAGAGACTCAGCTAGAAGTTTTGAAAAATTCACATTATTTTCAGAGTTACCACCAATTGAATTAATTATTCGCATTTTTGTCTTAAAATTGCTCCTCTATGTTGTCGTAAAATATGAATAAACCCACTTCTATGTTATATATTTCAAAAATTCTAGTTGAGCCTCTGAACAGAGGTCTGAGCTATATACAGGCAAAATACTTTTCTAATAGAAGCCTTTTTCACAAAAGGAGAACATTTGGAAAAATATTATTATAAGTTAATTTTTTGCCAAAATATTGTATTTAAATATATATAAATTGTTTCTGTCAAAATGTCCTTAAAGCAATTTTATGCATATATTTTAATCTAAGTGACACTAAATATCATAAAAATTATCCATTTATGTGCTTTTGAAAATCATGGTTCCGAACGTAGTCGGATACCTTAATTAGAATATTTCAAACAGAAACATGTCACATTTATTGCATTGTTATCATCAAATGTTGGTTAATTAATAAATGATGTAGGAAGTCACAAAATATTTTCAAACTATGGCTTGTAAAGCAATATGCTGTTAAATTGAAAACGTTTATTTGCTTTTGAAAAATATCTACTTAGCATTTTCATAAAAAACAAATAAATTTTATAGTTGAGTGCTTAAATTTTACCATCAAATTTTAAACTTATAGATTATTATTTCAGTAAATGCATGTTTTATTTTAAAGTGAAAAAAAGTTTCAAAATACTTGCATAGCTATTTTAAATTCTATTAATTAGTAAATAAGTATTACGTACTATTTTTATTTTTAAATTGTAATTTTTCCTTTGCAGTGCTTAAAGTTTTCCCCAAAAACATTTTAATACTTTTCTTATTTCACTTATCTCATTAGATTTACCAGTCATATCAATAATTATAGTTTTTTCCTAAAAATATTTCTTATAGATAACTGTAGTAAATCAAAGTTTCTGGCAAATTTAATACGTAATTTATTATACTGATAGTTGGATCTATTTGAGTTCAGAATTTGTTGCATTAAAATTTCAAAAATGAAATTTACCAATGTGCAGTTGTCCTCTTTCGCAGAGTTAAATATGCATGTATAATAAGGATTTTTGGGGGCAAAACATCCTCCAGATTTAAAAATAGTAATATCGACATTTTAAGGTTTTGACACAAAATATCTGAAAATTAATTTATAAAACTTTGTTTTGTTCTCTACTTCCAAAAAAGTTTCGTTAATCCATTCATTGAATAATTGGATATTAAGCAGTATTTTGGTATTAAAAATGTTAATAATTTCTATTTATGAGTTCCAAGCTCATAAGAGTTTCAACACCATTCTTCTGCTTTATAAACCAGTGTATTACAATGTACAGATTTTACCCGCATGTTGCTTATAATTATTTCAACAAAATGTTTTACTTATTTCCCGAAAAGTTTCTTTGATATCTTAGCCCATTTCATATATTTCCATATTTTTCGGTTCTTCATTCCACATAGATTGTACAAATGCGCTACTTCAGCAACTAATGTAAATTATACTACATAGTGGAAAAAATCAAATAATTAACATATCGAATTGTAATTCCCAAGAAAAATGAAATGGCATGAAATTAATTAGATTATGAAAAGTTTTACTGTCGTATATTTTTGAGCTCATTAACTATCTTATTATAAGTGGTTTTAAGAGCTTTCAGAATAAAGTTATTCACTAAAATGTGTTTAAATATTAACTTATGGGGAGTAATAATGCTATTAGTTTTATAAACTGACACTTAAAATAAATAGTGAGTGATGAATATGTATGAATTTAATCTTTCTGAATAGATAGTCTTATTATATTAGCAAATTTAACTTAAGAGCGATTTTCATAATTAAAATGCTTCAAAATATTTTAATTTAAAACTAAAGAAATAAAAATTACTACATTAATCATATTTTTGAAACATGTCGATTCTTTTGTAAATAAATAAAGTGCTACAAATTATTCATTTCAATTGGACTTATAGATTGTATCTTATACTATGTTTAATCTCCATTTCTTAATTTTATATGTAAATATATATTTTTCTAATTCTTTTTAACTCTCTTCACCACAAATGCTACTGTATTGCTGACACTGGCTAAGGAATTAGAAACTTTGGAGATTTGCATTTAAATGGAATTAAAATTTCAAAATTTTAATGGAATAATTTTTAGGACGTGAGTTACATGTGATTAAAATGCTAGTATAAGTAAAGTGTAAGCGTTTTCTCAATGAATGAAGTAAAATGGAATGAACAACAGATTTTTACCATTTTAAAAAAAGCTTATTGCTGGTGTCCATTTCGCAACGGTCTTGATTTCGAAGACGGTAACTTTCACTGGGTTCTCGAAAGCAGCCATGCCATAGGTTTACAAAAGTGGGAATCAGAACGCACAGTCCGTCTCTAGAAATCGTAAATGAGGTTCGAGTTCAGTTCTCCAATAGTATGAACGGCGTCGTCTCTGGCAAATTGTATGGCGGAAAAGGAATTCACTAACATGGGTGGGATGCGAGGTCATTTAGTTTTATATTTTCAATCTAAATAAACCCAAATTCAAATTTACTTAGTCGCATCATGGCTAATGTTAAATCAACAAAATTAAACTGGATTAATTACTCAAAGATTAGACGACCATTAATTTATGTTATAATTAAATCTATTATTGCACAGTTAACATTTTAAATTTACAATAAAAAACAATAAGAGAAAACTTAGCTTTAAGAGGGAAGGAAAGGAATGGAGAGGAGCCTGGTTGACCTGTGTCCATGGGGGGGGGTAGCAACTGACTTCCACTTCTACATGGTGTTTGGAGTGAAATTTGGATGAAAAGAAATCTGCCGAAATTGGCACACATCTCTTTAAATAGGGAACCGAATCCCCTGCAAGTTATTGGGCAGAACTCACTACTGTCTTCCAAGCTGAGTCTCTAATTGGATATTCCCAATCGCGCAAAGTTACATTTTATAAGATTTGTGAAATTTTCGACCCCAACTAGGGACCCAAGATCTTTGACAGACCCCTTCCGAAGATATGTGACGACAACCGGTCAAAGGGGCAAACATAGAAATTACCAAAAAAAGGGGCTGTTCGGCCTCTCATCAGATGCCCCTAACATAAGTTTGCGAAGGATTGGAATGCATGTTCGGGTGCCTGGGGAAAATATTACTCATTTTTGCCCGAAATACAAAAATTCGTTTGCAGTAGATGCAGTAAAGAAGACACTGGAAATCTGAGTATTGGAAATGGGTATTGTGGTCGGATGAATCTCGCTATACCTTATTTTGAACTGATAGAAGTCGTAGAATTTGGCTATAGCTCACTAACACAAGGGACCCATCTTGCCTTACTCGCACTGTACGAGGACCTGGTGGAAGTATCATGATATGGGGCATATTCTGCTGGCATAAAAATGGTTCCTTGGTGTTCCAGAGGGTAATCAAATAGCCATGAGATACCTAGATATACTATGTGCACCTTCCAATGTTTTATTTTTACCCTGATGGAGACAGATACTTCATGGAAGGGAATACATCTATACTTCATACCAGAAGTGTTCAAAATTCATTCGTTGAGCATCAGTCTGATTTCCAGCACCTTCTCTGGCCATCACATAGCCCGGATGAAAATGTGTGGGATATGGTGGAGAGATACATCCAACAGCTTTCATTTAATTTACAAGATTTAACATAACCAATGTATGATATTCTTTTGCTGTAAATGCAATCCAAATGTATATCGACGCGATGCCCAAACAAATCAAAGCAGTTATCCGTGCAAAACGAGTCGGATAAAATATTGATCTGAGGTTTCTAATTCATTGGTCAGTGTGTGTATTAAAATAATGCTAGTTTATTCTAATTTATTAATATTAATCTAATTTATTAATTTAACTTATAATATAATCTTTATCCTCATTCTTTATAAAGTTAAAAATCGTTTGAGTAGAACCTTTCACAATTTAAATTTTGAAGTTCATTAGCCATGACATCGTTTTCAAAACCGCAAATTGTTTTTTAATTACCTCAAAGAATATGTAAAACGGTATTTAATACTCTTAATAATATGTAATTGAATGCATATGTTGATTCTAAATAAATATTAATTACTGTAAATAAATATTATAAAGTAAACAAATAAAATAAACATTAAAGATTCTTGTTTGGAATTTGTTTTCCAATAACCGATTTAAAAAAGCATTTATGTTGCCCAAATATATATTTATTCTATCCTTAATTCAAAAATCCTAATTTATTATTATCAGTAAGTAGTTTTTTTTTGTCCTACTAGAGTGGTCATATATATGATATCTCGTTTACTGTTTTAATTCTTCTTAGAGAAACCAATAGCTGAATATTAAAAAGTACTATCTGGTACTATATTAATCAAACTTATTACTTAGGGCTATTTCAGAAGGCATCTACAGAAAAATATTTTTTTAAAAGCTATCTAAAATATGCTTTCGAAAATGGTAATTTACAACCTTATTATGAAAACAGATTTATATTTTTTGTCACTCATTCAATTGTTAAAACAATGTAGAAATAATTTATTACAGGTTATTTTTAATGTTAGTTTTGTCAAAAATTATCTTGGTTTTGTGAATATTAAAAATACCTTGGACAGTTTTCTGCAAAAGTTATATAGATATTACGCTGTGTATGAAAAATTATCATCACTATTTTGGTTTGAATAAATGACTACAGAAAGTGAAATTGTAGAACATATGAAATGATTGTTTTCTCTTTCAAAGATGTAGTTTTTTTCTTTGAAAAACATACGACGCCGACAGTAAGCACACAAAAATACAGAATGTGTGGCATGCAACGCTGACCCAGAAAGGGTTAAAAATTGAGACATTTATCTCACAAATGAACACCTGTCATATGAAATTTTCAAGACCCTTCAACTCTTTGGATGAGAAATACTTTTTCAAAAATTTTGTGCCATATTTAAATATATATATGTGGTGGGGATGTATGATAGAGGAAGTATTGTATCCTATATATATATTTCGACTCCATTATATCTAAATCAACTAACTATACAGGGTGTATCTTAACTATTGGGCAAATTTTAAGGGGTGATAGTGCACATGAAGACAAACAATATTACACAGGAAACTTAGAGTCCCAAACGTCTTCCGAAGTAGATAGGCGCCATTAAAGTCTAGGGTCAGAAATTTCAAATGGTTGTGAAAAACGGAAAAAAAGGTCGATTCATGAGCGGTTTTCGCTAAAATTATTCTTTTTGTCAGTATTTTCTTCAAAAAAACTTAAAGATAAAGTGTGAAAAATGTCGATAGAGGGCGCTTTAGACTTTGGAGTAACGAACAACAATTTTTTACCGTTATTTTTTGTATCTTATTAGATGCGTTCAAAAGCTTAGACTTAAACTAAAATTTTGAGCTCAAAATCTGATTCATTGAGGGTTCGTAAGTAGCACAAACTCAACTGTGTTCAGGAGGTGCAATTTGAACCCCCTCCTCTCCTGGACACAGATTAGTTATTCACGATCTTGTATGCTCTGTCGTAGACTTAGCAGCAACTTCTACTCACTAAACGTAAAATAAACGAGAGAGGGATGACAAAATTAAATAAAAAAAGTTATTCTTAACAGACACGAGCAATTTCTTCGCGCAAAATACCCGATTATGCAAATCACCCGATTTGAATGCAAAGTGTAGAAGGATTAACTGTATGGTGCTAACTGAATATAAGTATGTAAAGTGCTATAAAAGCTATTTTTGTCTACATCCATCGTGTTTTCGTTTTTGACGGCTGTAGAGAAGACCAGTTGTACTACTCAAGAAATGGCCGATATCCATTTTATTTACGGAGTTACGGATAGGAATGTTCGGGGAACGATTTCTTTTGAAGCGCTTGCTGAACCAAAAATTTTTTGAAAGCTTGCATCGGCGTCTCAGAGAAACCGGTTCGTTAGTCAATGCGATGCGACAAATGGCATACTAGGAGTGCTAGGACACCAGAAATTGCAGAGCATGTGTTGCGTGAATTCTAGGAGCAATCGGAGACGAGCTCACGGACTGTATCCGCCACCACAAATGTGAGCCACATGACGGTTTGGAGAGTATTGAGAGCCGAAAGCCTTCGATGCTATCATGCGTATCGTGTGCACGCCTTGAAAGCAACCGCCTATCAAAAGCCGATTTCTCATGGTGGTTCCTCCAACGATTCGCTGTGCAACCGGACTCCGCACACGTGCTATTCACCGGTGAATGCAGTTTCAGTCGGGAAGGCATTTTTCAATGCGCACAATGCACACAATTAGACGTACACTAACCCACACGCTATCCATCCACATTCTTATCAGCAGCGTTTCAGCGTCATTGTGTGGGCCGAAATTATCCACGATCATTTGATCGAGCCATATCTTATGTCAAGGCACCTGGATGGCGGAACGTATCTGGCATTTCTACAAGAGAGGTGCTTCCAGTTCTACTGCATATTGTTCCAGTCGACATAAAGGCTCGTATGAGGCTCCAACATGACGGAGCGCCTGTACATTTCAGTGCAGATATGCGAAGTGCATTAAGTACAGCATATCCAGGGCGATGGATTAGACGGGAGGGTCCGGTAAACTGATTGGCACACTCACCTGACATCTTCTACCTAGACTTCTTCTTCTGGGGTAATACGAAGATTCTTGTTTACGCAAGCCCCGTCGTCTCCGACGAGGCCCTAGTTGCGAGGATTGCCGTCGTAGCAAGTGATATCCGGGAGAAGATAGGGGTACTTGCTAATGTGTTCAACAATCCCTTCGCCAGTGGTGTGAGGCCTGCATTTTTATTTTGAGTGGATCAATTGTTCATATCTATTATGAATAGATTTTTTAATATTGTCATCCCTCTCTCATTTAGTTTACGTATAGGATATGTAGTAGTTGCTGTCTGGTCTACGACACATAGTTCTACGAAACCAAGATCAGGAATAACTGAACTCTGTTCAAGGGGAAGGAAGTTTTAAATTTCCCCTCCTGAACACAATTCCATTTGCGTTACTTAACCACCCCCAACGAATCCGATTTTTAGCTTAAGATTTAAGTTTATGTCTAAGCTTTTGAAAGCATTTAATAAAAGTACCAAAAATAACGGTAAACAATAGTTGTTCGTTACTCTAAAGTCTAAAAAGTGTCTTCGATCGATATTTTTAAACTGTATCTTTAAAGTTTTTCAAGAAAATCCTGACAAAAAAAATTATTTTATCAAAAACCGCTCATGAATCGACCCATTTTTCCTTTTTTTATAATCATTTGGAATTTCGGACCCTAAACTTTAATGGGACCTATCTCCTTCGGAAAACGTTTAGGATCCTAAGTTTCCTAATTAATATTATTTGTCTTGATTTTTACTATTATCCCTTAAAATTTTACCCAAAAGTTTAGATACACCCTGTATGTACTGTGTAGATTCTTAGAAAAATATTTTTGTGTATTGAAGTGCACACAAAAGAAGTTTTAGTATGCAGAAGAACCATATAAATTTTTATACACATTTGAATTTATAAATAACGTTCTTCTACATTTTTCAGTTAATATTTTTATTTCGTTCACAAAAAAAGGATTGTATTGCTTTAAAGCAATATTTAGGGTTTCTAACAAATCAATACGCTTTCTATAAATGTTTCAAAAATGAGCTCCCGATATTTAAGAGGACAGTTTGCCATATAAAGTAATTTTCTGATGACCTAAGAAAATGTTTTATATTGTGAAAAATCTTTACTCACCAAGAAAAAATCTTTTCAAATATAACCATGCATATATATATATATATATATATATATATATATATATATATATATATATATATATACTTTTATATACATGCATATATATACTGATATATATATATATACTTATATATACATGTATATATATATATATACTGATATATATATATATATATCAGTAGAGCACACAGGAATTTTTTCAGGGGGATAGGGTCCGGAATCGAAAGTTCACCATTCTTGTATCATGCTCCTTTTGATTTTGTAGATTTTCGAGGAACAAAACACAGTAAGAAACTAATTATTGGAAAATTAATTAGCAATAATTAATAAAATCATTCATAAATAACATATATTTAATTAAATTTTATGCACCATATACTTAGAATTATATTCAATCGGAAAAAAAATCAAGCGCTGTTTGGGGGGTCTGGACCACAATGACCCCTCTTGTGTGCTCCACTGATATATATATACAGTCGTGCACATAAGGAGACGTCCCCCTTTCCAGAACCCCCTATACCTCTCGATTTTTTCGATTGATTGTAATCCAATGTATAGAGTACGTAAAATTTAATTAAGTATTTGTTGTTAATGATTAATTGTATTCGTTAATCCTATTTCTTAATTAAATAATTAATATTTTACTGTTTTTTGCTCCCCAAAATCGACAAAATGAAAAGAATATGTTGAATGGTGTATTGGAGCACGATGCAAAAATGGTGGATTTTCGACCTCAGACCCCCTCCTCAAAAAATTCCTGTGTGCTCGCCACCATATATATATATGTGTCTGTATGTGTGTGTGTGTCTGCGTCTGTATACTATAGAGGACCCGACAGACGTTGTCACTGTACACATATCTTAACGC
>BMAU01014978.1:0-44538 GCA_019973935.1 Trichonephila clavipes
TAGATATTTAATTCTTCATCTTGTTAAATAAACCATTTATCGTCCTTAGATTGTAGTCATTTTCCCTTATATATAAAAATTATTTTAAAAGATATTAATTAAAAACGTTAAAAAGCGTTAATCGCGCGTCTGCATTTTCGTAACAATAAAGACCGGGTTTGCCAGTTTGGCTGAAAATCAATTTTAGACGTTACTTAACTTACAACTTACGTCTTTTTCAATTTCTACTATTAGCTCACGATTTCTATACATATTTTATTTGTTTGTTTATTTATTTATTTATTTATCTTGGTGGAATTTTCAATCGTGAATAAAATACATTTTACAGCGCTCAATTGAGCTGAATATATAATACATGATTATTATTTTGGATGACAATACAATAATTTAATTATAATTAATAAAAAATTAATTGATTATAACTAATTATTTAAAAAATTGCAAATACACCCACGTTTTGGCGACTTATGTCAAAATTTGAAAAAGTTTTTTTCTCACGTGTTAAATAAAGCATTCAGTTGAAAGGCCATTTTATATACACGATTGTTTTGGATGACAATACGACACTTTAATGATAATTTATAAAAATTAATTACCACTTAATGTTGTGATTCTGTCATATGTATATACATATTTATATTAATTGCAACCATTTAATAAAAAGTAGCTAAAATAAATTTTTTTCTTGGTTGATCTAAGTAGGAATTGATTTAAAATTTTTTTTTTATATTACTTTTGTTTGTTTATAACAATAGCGTTGTTACAACAATGTAGGTGAACGTTGAGTTGTATTTTTTGAATTTTTTAATTAATATCTTTTTAACTAATTGCGATATCGGACCGAATTGTGAATCTAAACCATTCTCAAATGTACTTGAACCCACACAAAAAATTTCATCGAAATCGGTCAGTCGTTTAGGAGTTTAGTGACAAACACACACGCACAGACGATTTTCATATATAAAGATTTGCAAAGGTAATTTCCCTGAAATCAGAATTTATAAGAGCGTTCATCCTTTTTAAATGAAAATGCACAGAAAGTTAAACTAAAAAAATGAAGTATAATTTAAGTCAAAAAATAAACGAAATAATACTTAAAATGTGGCATTTTGATTTTTATCGTTAAAAACGAGAGTATAATGAAACAGAATAATAATAATTGATAAAAAAAAGAATCGGAGGAAAATATTTTTGGAAACCTTACTACAAAATTATTTTTCTTTAAGATATCCGACTACGTTCGGAACCGTGATTTTGCAAAAGCGTATAAATGGATAATATTTAGGATATTTAGTGTCACTTAGATTAGAAAGTGTGTATAAAATTGTTTTAAGAATAGTATTACAATAAAGAATGATTTAAGTACAATATTTTGACAAAAAATGAGCATAGAATGACCCGTTTTCAAAATGTTCTCTTTTCTGAAAAATGCTTCTATTAGAATAATATTTTGCCTGTATATAGCTCAGACCTCTGTACAGAGGCTCATCTAGAATTTTTGAAATACATAACTTAAAAGTGGGTTTATCCATGTTTTACGACAACAGAGGGGAGAAATTTTACGAAAAAAAAACGAAATAATGTGAATTACGAAAATAATGTGAATGTTTTAAAAACCATTGTTGGGAATGTGTACAGAGGTCTGAGCTATATACAGGCGAAATATTGTTATAATAGAAGCACTTTTTACAAAAGGAGAACATTTTGAAAAAAGGTTTTTCTAAGTGATTTTTTTTCCGACATATTGTATTTAAATAATGTTTTTTTTGTCAAAATGCCCTTAAAACAATTTTATACATGTATTCTAATCTGAGTGACACTAAATATCATAAAAAGTATCCATGTATGCGGGTTTTTTTTAAAATCAGGGTTCCGAATGTAGTTGGATACCTTAAAGTTGGGGGTTATCTTACTCTTTCCTCAATTAGATAATATTTTCAAAAACTTTTATGATGTTAAAACATTATCTTCGAAAGTAACGCAAATGATTACTAAAGATGTTTTGATAATTACAAATTTAATACTCGATAAATACATTAGTTCGTGGATGGGCAACTTGTTTTAGCTGTTTACTTGTTTAGGTTACCGGAGGGCCATACCTTTTAAACACCATTGCATTCAGTGCAAAATAATGAATATAAGTTAAATAGAATAGTGAAAGCTTTATTCGATCAATTTCATATTGCCTATAGCTGCTATTAGTTTTGGAATCAGTTTAAAGAGACAAATGTACCCTATCATACTTTGCCCCGTTTTTATTTATTTATTTTAAATCAGGTGTGAAATTGCTAATTTAAATTCTCAACACAGTCTGCCAGTTTATGGCAGCCAACTTGCAACTATATTTACTCTTGTTGACCGTCATGCAAAAAAGCATTTCTCAGAAAGAAATGTCTTTTGAAATATAACAAACAATTTCCCCTCAAATTTCTTCAAACATGGACATTTTTCAGCTAACAAAGGTTTGTGAAAGTTAATGTGATAGCATATTTAGGTATCCGACTACGTTCGGAACCATGAGTTTGCAAAAGCGTACAAACGAATATTTTTATTTTTTATTTAACGTCACTTAGATTGGAATACACTTAGAAAATCGTTTTAATAATATTATTACAATAAAACATTATTTAAATGCAATATTTTGGCAAAAAATGAGCTTAGAATTACATATTTTCAAAATATTCTTCTTTTATGAGAATATTTTGAATAATATGAGAATAATTTGAATAATTTATAATAATAATATTTTGCTTAGACATAGTTAAGACCTTCAGAATTTCTGAAATAGGATTTTGGAAAAATTCTCATTATTTTCAGAGTTACTACCAATTGAAATAAATATCGACGTATTTCTGTTAAAACTTCTAAACCTTGATGTATGAAAATATGGATAAATCCACTTCTAAATTATATATTTCAAAAATCCTAGTTTAGGCCTTGTACTAAGGTCTGGGCTATATATAGCCTAAATATTATTAACATAGAATCATTTTGCATAACAGAAGAATATTTGGAAAATAAATAATGCTATGTTCATTTTTTGCCAAAATTTTGCATTTAAATCGTTCTTAATTGTAATCATATTCTTAAATTTATTTCATTCGTGTATTCTGATCTAAGTGACCAAAAATAATTAAAAGAATATTCGTCTGTACGCAAATCACGGTTCCTAACATAGTCGGATACTTTAAACATTTTCTTCAAAAGTTTCTTTCAAGTCAAGTTCTTTTAAGCTGCGGTTTCTTAGGAGCTATATCAATATCAGTAGCAATGGGATAGCAGAGAAAATTGAATTTAAGCTCGATTTTCTGAAAATTCTGAAATGTTGTGATCTCGTCTTCTAGTCTCTGCAAATGATCTATCTGTGTAAACCCCTTTATGAACTTTTTCTTTCTAATAGGGAAAAATAAAAGAGGAATCTTTGATCATACTCGGGAAATAAATATTTTGTTAAAGCAGATTTTCTGACTGTCTCGATGAGCCACATATAGCCCGTGAGCCGTTAACTGCTCATCCCTGCATTAGTTGATATTAATAGAAATTACTCTAATAGCTTTATCATCACTAATTATACAATTTAGCCATCGCAAGGCAGATCATCCTATTGAGATTAAAGATGATTTTGGTTAAAAATGTTTTTAAGTGCTTCAGTTTTTTTTTGGGTAATTTATTTAAAATGTAAGATTTACAAGATGTCTTTAAAATTTGTATAATAGTATGTATGATTTTTTATTAGAAAAATTGTGTGACATTTTTTAGCTATAAAACAGAAACTTATAGGATACAAATAAATGTCTCTTACCTTTAAAAAACATTACGTTTCATTTCATTCCCTCATTGATTTTGATACTTTCAGAATATAAAAAAGTTACAACTATATTTATTTTATGCTAATTTTTATCAAAATTAGTTAAACTCTGCATAGTAATTTAAAAGCCTATAATTCATTGAAGTTGGTTCAAACACCTTAAAAAAGTTCTACATTTTATCTGTAACTAACTTATGCCACTACCTCTACTTTTGTACAAAATATTAAATCTCATAATAATTCTGCAATTTTTTTTATATGTTGAAGCATCTTAAATCGTACTAAATTGGTAGTTACGTACTATCATAGAAATTGACTGAAAGTTACATGGAATAATACTTAGAAGCTACATTTAAGCTGAATAATTCTAAGAAGTGAAGATATGTAGCATCCTTAAGTTAGAGATTTTAAAATGATTTTATAAAATTAAAATCATTTTAAAATTCAATTTTCTTCATAGCACATCACTATAAAAGTCTTTTCTGAAATGGAAAATTTACATTTTTTTCATCTAATCTAAAGTAGTTCAGAGCTGAAGTTAAATTTCTTGGATAAAAGTGTCTTTTTTAAATCTTGAATAAATCTGTCTATAAATATGTTCATGGACTATTGAAAATTTAATACTTTTTTACCATACCTTGAAAATTTTTGTGCAATATGTCTGTCATCATAATTTTAGATCTTAATAATAAAAATAAAACATTTGTTTATATATCATTACATATGGTATTACATTAATTTACATTATTTAATTAAAGTAAAAGCAACCAATAAATTTATTCCTTTGCTGGAATATATGACAAAGGATAAGTCTAGCTATAAGGAATTCTTGTATCATTAACATCTCACAATTTCCTGTTGCTTTTCATTAATTCTTAAACTAATAGTTAATCAATTAACAAAAACAAGCAAATAAAATGGCGTTATTTCGATATTGTATTTATAAAAATGTATTAAAAAATAAAGATATACTTTTATTTATTTCATACAAATTATTTTATGCATTCTACAGTTAACAGAGCACGCGTTCCATTTAAAATTTGAAATACCTCGAAGGTTATTAATGCATAGTGTTTGTTGTATAGCAGTTTCGAAAAGAAAAAGTGTTTCATCTTCCCAAGAGCTATTTGCAAATCGCGGTAGAAGCTCGGACCAATCCTTCATTTAAGCCGACTCACGACTGGATCGATAAAACCAATCACAAGCAGAAAGGCTTCATAAGCTAGGATTCCGAGTGATAGGTAAATACTCACATGTCAGGAATGTACCCTCAAACGAATTCGTGTCACTCAATTTCAGACTATAATTTGCAACGACTCCGCCTCCACTTCTGAGGTATTGATGGGTATTAAGCAGAAGAATAAGATTTCGGATGAATATATGTCTTATTAATTAAAGAAACCTTTCAGTAATTAAAGTTCTACAGATGTGAAAAATGAATTATTTCAAAACACACACTTTAGAATATATATTTAGGATTATTTTCTCTGGAATCATTAAAACATAATTTTATTTTAAGTATATGAAAAATCTTTTTCATTCAAAGTGATGATAATTGGTCAATATATTTAATAAGAAATTGGGTTAAATATTATTCGGACATATTTTTAAGTAAGCACAATTAAAATACTTCTTAGATATAATTTATATTTTTACAAAATAATTGTACTTACGTCTACGTATAGCCTATCACTGTTAATCAAATATTTCATTGAAATGAAACGTTTATCTGAACTTTCGGTGAGATGTTATTTTACTACATAATGAAACACAAGTTATATATAATTCCCAACATACTTACTTACACACACACACACACACATACACATATACATATATATATATATATATATATATATATATATATATATATATATATATATATGTACTCATGTCCATAATTTAAGAATAATTCAGAATCACACAGAAATTGAACTCTAAAATAAAATATTCACCTGTAGAATTATCACAAAGATTTTGAAGAAGAATATTCAAATTACAGGAAACTACCGGATGGCACGGACAAAACGTCACAATAATAAGAGTGTAAGAGAAGGGTATATAAGGAATGGTGGCAAAGAAGTAAAATTGTTCACAAGTGCTTTAAAAGCCTTTCAGTGCAATAACCGCACAGTTATAGCACAAAGGAAACATTTGGATGATTTTTTACGTAGTAGAGTTATTGGACTACTGGAATTTGTACGAACCCAGCTGGAAGTATCCGAGGAACATAGAAAAGGCCAGAGTGTCATCTCCAGGCTTTGGCAACGATTCCAAGATGATGGGAATGTGAGTAGCACAGGTCGCCTCCGAGTTACAACGCCGAATGAGGACCGGTATTTGGCAGTTACTGCCAAAAGAAACAGACGGAGAACAGCATCAGACCTGTCTCGTCAGCTCTCTTCAGCTACCGGTACGACAGTTTCAAGGCAGACCGTGTGCAGACGCTTAGGGCACATTGATCTATATGCTCTTAGGCCTGTCAGATGTGTTCCACTTACCGCAACTGACTGTCTTCTGCGATTAACCTGGAGTAGAGAGCATGCATTATGGACACCACAACAGTGGTCTTGTGTGATGTTTTCCGACGAGTCCAGGTTTAGTTTGCAGTCTGATTCTCGCAGCACTTTGATATGGAGAGCGCCAGGTACCCGTTACTACCAAGAGAACACCAATGAAGGACACCGTTACGGTGGTTCAAGATGGCTCGTTTGGGGAGGAATTATTCTTGGTTCGGGAACTGACCTGAATGTTCAGAGTGTAACGATGACAGGCCACATCTATCGGGATGTCATTCTGAAACAACATGTACTTTTGTTTCGGGATGCGATGGGTTCTGAACTTCTGTTTATGGATGGCATAACCCGTTCTCACCATGCAAACATTGTAGATGAATGCCTTCAATCTGAGGATATCACCCGTATGGATTGGGAAGCATACTCACCGGACTTGAATCCAATAGAGCATGTGTGGGATATGCTTGGCCAATGAGTTACATTCCCTCAATCACCTTCTACATGTCTCCTAGAACTTCAGAGAATATTGCTTAATGAGTGGAATAACACTCCCCAATATCAGATCGATATATTGTTAGTCTGCATGCCTAGGCAATGTACAGACTGTATTGCATCATCTATGAAACATACTATGTATTACACACCATATCAAGTTTGTAATATTTTTTTTTGTAAATAGTTTTTTTTAATTGCTGCACGGAGCAAAATCCCAATTTTCATCAATGATATCAAATATATAGCATCATTTTTGCTCTTTACCTTTTGTTTAATAAATAGACTTAACAAATAAGTCAAATTTGCTTTGCTATGGCATGTTTTAATAAATAGACTTTTCTTTTCCTGAACTTCATTAACCTTAATTTATGGCCATGAGTGTATATATATATATATATATATATATATATATATATATATATATATCAAAATAATACCTTCAAAAGCGTTCTTATTGAAAAATTTCATTATTTAGAAATAAAATTATAGCTTTCCCTTTTTTACTTATAGCGGGATATCATGCAGAAAAGAGAAATATCTTTGGCATGAATTTCTTTTATAGAAATTTCCATGCCAGTAAATATAAATTTTGGCAGATTAGGACTCACGGACAATACTGGATCCAAATTCAAAATAAACATAGTCATGATCCTGCAATCGATATTAAATTTGGATGTTCGAAGTCAAAAGACATTTTAATAAAATCAAATCATTTATTTAAATTTCAAATTTATATGAAAATGCTATTTAATTTAATTGAGATGTCAATTTAATTAGAACCTAAGTAAATATAGCTATTAACTCAAACACTTATCTTTGAGTATTGGTTCCGCTACACTGAGGATCTAACTCCGTTGCTTTATCAAATATCTTTATTAAAATTTCCGATATATTCAAGTATTATAACTTTAAAACTCTACCTTCAATGACAACCTGATATATACATATATATATATATATATATATATATATATATATATATATATATATATATATAACTAAAATCTCTTCACTTAACTGTGAATAGCAATACGCATTAGCATAAATTACTGTTCCTTCACAGAAAAATATTTAATAATTTTACTATGTAATCACAAGAGTTTTCTATACGTGATTAGAAAGAAACGCGCCTTTACATATATTAGGAATGTAATATATGTAATTTTCTTTTTTGTTCAAATATTAAAAGAAACACTAGTAGATTTCCTAACCGAATTTTAAAGAAAAATTAGGAATAATAACTATAATACTTACTTTTACATAAATGAAGCTTCTATGAAGAAATAAAAAAGAACTGTGTGCGTCGGCTCTGATGCACGACTGGAGTTTACGCCTTAAGTACGGTTGTCTTTGATTGTATAGTAGGTGAACAGGGTAAATAAATGGATCTCATATAATACTAAAAGCATCATATGAGAATAATTTAAGAGAATATATGAAATATATATTCTTTATTCCATTTACATTTTTCATATTAATTCGTTAAAATAATATATATATATACACACACACACACACATATATATATATATATATATATATATATATATATATATATAAATATATATATAGATAGATACATAATATACATTTGAAAAATAACTATCCAGATGGCGCCATGTTTTTTTTTCTTCTTCTTGTGTCTTCTTGTTAAGAATGTTCCAATTCTTCACACCATTTTGCGTGGGATCTTAGCGTAGAAGTTTGCAATTCGGTATTCAAGGTTTTTATCCTAATTCTTTCTATAGAAATTTCTTTTTATTATTCCTCTCCTTGAGAGATATATTGTTGTTTTCTTTCATAATTTCATTTTACTATATTGCCAGGTTTATCATCCAGGTGTTAGAAATAGGCTTAACTTTTCATCATGGTTCTAATTTTCTTTTCTTCTATTATGTAGAAAATTTTGCTGTGGTGGAAGGTGGGTCCATAAAGCATTGCTTAACCCTAAATCGCTGGCTTAATTCAGCGACAGCATTAAAAATCATAATACGTCTCCAGTTTAGCCCAAAGACTTTTTTGTATCTATATTTGTTGTGTCTCGTGAACTCCAATTTCTTTCTTCTCTGGCATTGTAGGTGTTAGAACTTTTTCACTTCTATTTTATTATACTATATATTTATATATAATATACATCATGTTCATAAATGTTACTCATAGTCTATGAGCACATTGTTCAGAATATTCATTTACTTCACTATCACTAACACTTTGAGTATTAATTACATTAATACTCTCGCCTTTATTAATCACTGTAACTAGAGGCTTGTGGTAACTTAAGTATGATACGTGAACATCGGTAGATACATGATTCGTGAATCGTGAAAACGCCGCATCAATGGCTGTTCCATACCTAGCCATCTCTCCAGTGTTCTACCAGGAACAAAACCTAAATTAAACTCTGATTTTAAAAATTGTACTAGTTTCCATCCTTCATCTTTAACGAAATCAATATTGAAATTGCCACGAAGTATGAGTGGATGTACATGATAATGTTTATTCTGTAGCTTAGATTCTATTCTATTTTTTAAAACTTATTTCAGTAAACATTTTCTTTTTTAACTTTCAAATAATAATTTTAATTTGGAAAGGTATAATTAAAAACATTTAGGTAAGTTTGTCTTGTTAAAATACAAAAATAGGCAAAATAGTTTTATTATTCGTTTTTATTAAATGCTGTATTAACAAAGTTTAATTTTTTCTGACTTTTTAAAATAAATAAAAAAAATATTAAGAATTATATGTTTTAAGGCAATTAAAAACAGACAATTAAAATAAATTCAGCGGAAAAAGAAAACTTTTCCCCTGCGATTAATTTTAATTATCTACATAGTTTTATTCAAAAAATAGTTTTTTCAATGCTTTATTTTTTTCTTTTCGTTCAAGTTAATTTGTGAGTTTAGTAATAATTTCAGAAATGAGTTATTTTATTAATTAGGCACACACAAATGTGTTTATTGATACAATTCTATCAAATGATCTCATATTTTATTAATTCGAGTGCATTTAATAAAACAAATTGTAAGATTTTAGTTACTTTTAAATTATAAAATGCAAATAAAAATCTATTATTTTCGTCAAAACTTTTACAAAGCGTTTTAAAAAAAGGACAAATAATGAAGATTTAGATTTTATTTAAATACCCCCAAAAATTGAGTTTCAATAAAAGGTGGTCAATAATTTAAAATGGTAATGTAATTTTTTCTGTTTAATGATCTACACTCATGTCCATAAATTAAGGATAATTAAGAATCACACAGAAATTGAACTCTAAAATAAAAATTTCACCTGTAGAATTATAATACACATCTAGAAGAAGAATATGCAAATTATAGGAAACCACCAGATGGCACGGATTGTACGTCACAATGACGAAAGTGTAAGAGATTGGTATATAAGGAATGGTGGCAAAGAAGTAAAATTGTTCACAAGCGCTTTAAAAGCCTTTAAGTGCAATAACCTCATAGTTACGGCACAAAGGAAGCATTTGGATGATTTTTTACGTGGTAGAATTATTGGAGACTGGAATGTGGACGTACCCAGCTGGAAGTATTTGAGGAACTTGAAATCGCCCAGAGTTTCATTTCCAGGATTTTGCAACGATTCCAAGATGATGGTAATCTGAGTAGATGTTACAGCACAGGTCGCCCCCGAGTTACAACGCCGAATGAGGACCGGTATTTGGCAGTTAATGCCAAAAGAAACACACGGAGCACAGCATCAGACCTGTCTCTTCTGCTCTCTTCAGCTACCGATACGACAGTTTCAAGGCAGACCGTGTACAGAAGCTTAGGGGACATTGGTCTATATGTTCGTAGGCCTGTCAGATGTGTTCCACTTTCCGCAACTCACTGTAGTCTGCGATTAACCTGCAGTAGAGAGCATGCATTGTGTACACCACAACAGTGGTCTTGTGTGATGTTTTCCGACGAGTCCAGGTTTAGTTTGCAGTCTGATTCTCGCCGGACTTTAATATGGAGAGCGCCAGGTACCCGTTACTACCAAGAGAACACCAGTGAACGACACCGTTATGGTGGTGCAGGATAGCTCGTTTGGGAAGGAATTATTCTTGGTTCCAGAACTGACCTGAATGTTCAGAGTGTAACGATGACAGGCCACATCTATCGGGATGTCATTCTGGAACAACATGTACTTTTTTGTTTCGAGGCGCCATGCGTGCTGAATTTCTGTTTATGGATGACATCGCCCGTCCTTACCGTGCAAACATTGTAGACGAATGCCTTTAATCTGAGGATATCACCCGTATGGATTGGCCAGCGTACTCACCGGACTTAAATCCAATAGAGCATGTGTGGGATATGCTTTTCCGACGAATTGCAGCCCGTTAACACCCTCCCACCTGTCTACCGGAACTTCGGATGGCATTGCTTGATGAGTGGTGTAATATTCCCCAAGATCTGATTGATAATTTGATACTCAGCATGGCTAGGCATTGTAAGGCCTGTAAGACATACTCCGTATTAACCATCATACTAACTTTGTTATACTGTTTTTGTAAATAGGTTCGTTTTGAAATTTTTCCAGGGAGTAAAAATCGCAATTGTTATTAATGATGTCAAACACTTAGTTTCTTTTTTGCTCTTTACCTTTTGTTTAATAAGTAGACATTACAAATAAGTCAAATTTGTTTTGCTTCTGTCTCTTCTTTTGCCTGAACTTCATTATCCTTAATTTATGGACATGAGTGTATTTGATGCTAAAACAAGAAATGTCAATTAGTCTATGCATCATTATTAAACGGAATTTTATAAATTTTTTTCATTAAAAAAATTTACTTATTTGATACGTTTGTGCTATTAGCAATACAAAACATAAGCAATTTTGTGTTGGAATAGTAACATTTTAGTTTTTATCATCAAAACAAAGATTTAAAATTATCATTGTCACTCTTAGTTCTTAATTATAGCAAATATCACTTTTACACCATTTAAAAAAATAATTTACTTTCAAATACTTTACCAGTAATTTTTCCACAATTCACAAAGGAACTAAATACAAAATAGCAGAGCTAATTCCGAAATGGTTTTCTAATTAGCAATATATTATTTTAAGTACTTATTCATTGATTGATTTATTCTGAAAAGAACAACAGTTCCGAATTAAAATCGAACTTAATTTCCATTAACTATTTAGAAGTTCTTTTAATGCAACCGCTGTTTTCTAATTAAACACCTACTGAAATACACAGAACTAATGCCTGAATCTAAAATACCGTTTATCGACTTCCTTTACTCGACATTAATTAACATTCTAGTGATTGTGAACAAATGATATTTGCATTAGGCAAGTACATGCATTATTCATCGTTTGGGCGATATTTGAATATCGTTTCACACCATTTTCGTGCGTTTGAAAGTGTCTTAGGAAATGCTTTCATGGTTGGATCTTTCATCGGAGAAAGGGCTCTCCAAGTATTTATCATTGAATCTATAGATTATTATAAAAATCTGAAGAAATAGTTGTTCAGTTAAATATATTATTTAAGCTACAAAATATTCGTAGAACGAGGAGGAGGGGTACCTTCTATCCTTCGTTTACGGTGGATAACGGTGGATTATATACAGCTGTTCATATTCATTGCTCCAATTGCAAAACTGTAATTCACATGTATTATTTAGTTTTATTTTTTTCAGTATATTGTAAGCAGGAAAAAATATCCATAATTTCATATCTTTATTTCCGCATTTTCATTTGTGCTTCAATTTAGTTCCTGTTCAAAAGCAATGTTCCTAATTACACATTTTATTCTAAATTTCATTGAACTTTTTTCCATCTTTGCTTCTGCATTTTGCCTAAGAGTAAATATTGTTTCTTTTGATGTTACACATAAACCGACTTCTTCAAAGCTCTGACTCTGTGGTTTATAACTTTTAATAGTCAGGGCAAATGCCAAACTTACAGGGAATTGCGCACGTTTTAATACGAATGGCATATACCATTGCAGTGTCCAGTGTGATCCTTGGTGTACATACAGTTTCGCTTTTCTTATGTCCTGATAAAAATATATAAGTTTCTTAATTGTATGGCGATGCAGGTTAATTTCAAATTCAGTTCAGCGGGTGGCATTCCCGAAGGAGCTAGTGATGATAGATATTCAGGTGGATACTGTAGCATGAGATTCTCTTGATGACTGACTTCGTCGCAGTCAAGAGAGCAGTCAAATAAATTTATTACAGCATCACAAAATTTTATATATACAATAAGACCCCACTTCATGCTGTTTCGTTTAGCGCTATTTTGGTTTAACGCTAATTTTTTTTAATTGTGGTATTCCCCGAAATTGCACGCAGCGTTAGGCTTCCCGATATCCGAAGCAGTTTATCTGTGTTTCATCTTTTCTGTGGTATTATAGGAACGTACTTTTATCTTTCAAAACATTTCTTGACGTTATTGTAAGAATAAATTTAGATAATACAACGATTACTATTGTAACAAATATTAATATTTTTAGTTTTTATCATGGATGATAATAAAAACCACGAAAATAATGCTACAAGAAAAAGCATTTCACTAGAAACTAAAATTCAAGTGATTAAAAGATTAGCTACTGGTGAGCGTCAATCTCACATTGGCACTGCATTGAATTTGGCAAATTCAACACACAACAAGGACCATTCTTAAGAAAAAAGAAAAAAATACTGCTATCGGCAACTGCAACTATGACAAGCTCTGCAACTAGAACTACCCGTACTAGAAATATTACAATGCACAATGTGGATAATAGAATTTCTATATGGATTGACGACGAAATTGATCGCAATATGCCTTTAAGTCAATTTACCTTCTTGATAAAAAGAGAGAAAATTGAAAATACAGAAGAAACTGAATGATCTGAAATGTAAACATACTGACTTAGAATTTTATTTATTTTTATACGTATATTCGTTTATTATGTATCTATATTTTAAAGAAAAGTATTTATGTTTTATTTTCACAAAAAATAGTTAATAAATTTAATGGCAAGATAACTGACCAATTTTCCACCCATCTTCTCCTAACCCCATTATTTACATGATGGGATAACCTTGTTTAACGCTGTTTCATATGACGCTCTATTTTAATAGAACGTATACCCCGCGCTAAGCGGGGTCTTACTGTATATATATAGAGAGAGAGGGGGGAGACACAGAGAGAAAATATTAACGGAAATATGCAATAAAACGTTCTATACAAAGCCACTTTTGAAAAATTATGTTTTGTGTATGTGTTTTAGATTAGGACACATTACAATAATAGAAAAGAGGCATTCAAACGAAACATTTAAACGGTTTTTCAGTGAATGCAAAAATATTGCGATTGTTTTTGCTTAAAAATTTTAATGCTATTTCATAACGTGTATTTGAATATACTTAAAGAACTGAAGTGAAAATCATTAGTACTTGAAATATTAATATTATTTTAAAATTACATCAGTTTTTTAACTTACAATTATTATCCTTTTTATCATCTTTTTCCTAAGAGTCGTTTATTATTATTTTTATTTTCCTAAATTTATTTTAAAGGCAGAGACGATTACTACTAAAATATATTTGATATTTCAAACCATGATGACTAAAGTGTACATTTCCCTCACCTAAATATACGAGTATATTCATCATTTATAAGGAGGCTCGTATAATCAGTCTTGCTTACTAAATTCACCTACATTTCTTACTCTTAAGTACGTTCTCACTCTGTATATAAAAGTGTTTCGTGGTGATGTAGTAAACTTATTTACACATAAGGTTACGTCGAGTTAGTAACCCTTGCTCGCAAACTGCGTGCTTAGGATTTAGTGCAAGTTGGCCCTTTTGAAAAAAAAACGCTTTCCTTTTTCACCATTTGGTAAAAGTTTTTGCGCCATAAATTAGGCTTTTTATCTAGGACTTCCCTCAAATCCCATTTTAAACTCAATCCTTCATAACAGAGAAATAAAGATCATCAAATCGTCCCCTTTATTAAAAGTTAAAGCATACCAGCCCCCACTATGAGGAGCGATTTATTTTTTTGCGTTTTTTTCCAAGATTTGTAACCGACCCGATTTCAGAGCTGTAAAGGAGAGCTCGTATAGGCGAATGCCCCGTACATTTTTTAGATTAAGATTAGTTTTGTAGAGTTTGATTTTGTGGGTGTACCAGCTAATTATATCTCTCTCTATAAAAGGTTTTTCGTGATGCTGTAGTAAATTTATTTATAAATATGATATAATTTGTAAAAATGAGTCATAAAAATTGGAATTTAACTCAAGAGGAGCCCTAAGAATGAATTTTGTGGACAAAAGAACAAATGAAGAAAGTTTACGAAATACAGAAATTTTTAAATAAGAGATCATTTGAAAATTATTAGAACTACATAATACTTGTAAATTACAGTTTTACAATTTGAGCAATGAGTACAAACAGTTGCATAATTTGCACGGGCCGACCCTAGTCTTATTAAAAAAAACACTAACATATTCTTATTATAGCTAAATTTAGAAAATTTATGATAACAGAAAGAGATATTACAAAATTCATTTGCTTATAAATTTTATTCAGGGAAAGGGGAATGCCTTTTTGTTTCCATGAAATTTCAACATAAATATGCTTAAAGTTAGCTAATTACCAAAAGAAAATAATTAGCTAATTACCAAATTCCTTACAGAAATTAAATAAACACTTATATTTATTATAAATTACCTTGATAGCTGTAATATCATGAAAATAAATTGCGTTAAAAAATTGTACTTGAATAAAAGTTATGTCAGAATAAACTACGATAAATAAAATTCCAAACTACCTTTTAATAATTTAATGAAATGAATAATATAAAAAAACGTATCACATAAAATGAAACCGAGTTTTATGAAACTTATAATATTGCATATAAATAATAATATCACAATGATTTAAGAAGCAATAAAAATATAAAGTTATCGAATATAATACAAAGTATGGGATTATAAAATTTCATACTAAAAAAAGAGGGTGTGGCTGTCATGGACACGGCCGTATGTTGTTTGTGAATACGTCACTCTCTTACTCTCTCTAACGGTTAATATTTTTTACATAAAATATTATTTTGTATGTCATAATCATATTTGAACACTAAGACGTCCTCCGGGTTTCCATGTTTTGTTTATGATGACAATTATTTCCTCTCAACGGATCCAGGAAAGAAATGTAATAAACAGATTATTACTGTGTTCTAATAAAACTTTATTATTTATAGGTCTATGATATGAAAAGTACTACAAAAATGGCGTGCAGGATACATCGAGATTTCTGGTAAGCGTTAAATCAATACAGGTATTACCAAATGTTGTTGGAGAAGTTTCAATGTAATACAAATTGAACTCGCTGTGCATGATGCCGGGTAATGAACGGTCTTGTGAGACATTAATTGGTGTAGTAAGATAGTCTCCGACTATCATAATTGGCATAGTAAGATTAGGATCGCCATCGTGTATAATTTTAGTAATTTTTTTTGGAATATTTTAATAGCGATCGTAACATAACAGTTTAATTTCTGCTAATGCTGTGCCCGAATGGATATATACATACTCGAGTATGAATTTGAAGGTGCCATTGAACGTTACGTTTACTGATCAGACATCACCACAGCCTTTGCATAACTCATTCCCAAAGTTAATTTCTGAAATGTCAATATAAAACTCTATTACAATCAGTGAAGCTATTGATGTTGCGGTATATGACGACTACAACAGCCTTGCGACTGGATGATGATACTGGCCCCGACAATGAAGTAACAATTTGTCTTAGCTTAGCAGTATTATAAGATAATCGCAGGTCAAAACCAGGCACATTCACTGGCATGGAGTCTTCTATCCAAGTCTCTCTGATTCGTAAATTTTGCCTTACAAGCAGAACCTCCGACTCCGGTATACTTCTGTCACACTGTAGATGTTTGATGGATCATCATCGATGGCGTTGGATGCTACACAACTGGTTATTGTGTTATTATGAAATGAATCCCAGTGTACTGTAATCTTGTAATGCTTACACAATGATTGGCCAAGTAAGAGTTGTTGCCAAGCTTTTGCCACCGACTTTATGACCACGCAGCTCAGATACATAAATTTATTTATCATATTTTTCACTTCAACATCCAACACCTGATCATCATCCGTTTGACGCGGTAGCTACTGCACCATTGCGTCCACATTCCCAGGTACATTAATAACGTTGCAACCAACGTATCTGCATGAATGACAGTCACGGTGATACTAGATGTGCACTAATCGGAACTAATCCGGCAACCCGTGTTGCTTAGATGGATGTACAAATCCGTTCGAACGTGACAATGTGGGAACTTTGTCCGATTCCAGTGAGTTATTACACGTAGCGCACAGTTTAAAGTCAGCCTCTAGCTCTTCAGGTAAAATATTATTAAGCAGTGGCAAGTGTGTTTTTTGTTGCTTCAATGAGCGCAGAAATCATAGATGATCACACACCAACACGATCTTATGTCCGAATAGATTGTTGACAAGCGTCGTAGTGAAACGTACACTAACTGCTTCTCAATGTGTCTTCATAGACAACCATAGTACACAATCGACTCCTATAAAGTCTGATGTCAATATGAAAGCGATTTCATCACCTATTTGCATAATTTCAACTGCCCCAGTATCAGATGTACTGGCAGCGTCGTTGATCCCTTAGTTCGCATTCATTTGTTTACGTTCCCGGAACTGCGGGACTCACCTATATGGGGTTTTATTGGTATCATTCGATTGCTCTTGAGACGAGCTTTACAAATGTATACGATTTATGAACTTGGACATGTCTTTTTGACGCGTATAGGCTAACATTATATATTTTGGTAATAATTTTTTTTATTTTAATACTTTATTATATTCTTTGTCACTATTTTACACTAATTTTTATACACAATCAATAGATTTTCAGGAGAGCTGTTGATTGAAACAAAAACGAACGTCGTAGCTTCTAAGAGGCAAACGTTATACTAAATGAAAGCAGCAAAATTACCTCAAAATGGCGACCCTCTCTCTCCATCACGAGTGATGAGTCACAGCGCTTACTTAGCGTAATAAATTCTTTGATCATTTAGCTATCCAGTGATGTAATTTAATTTTGGGTAGAGATAACAGTTGTTTAGCTACAACTCCAAACTCTATACCCCGATTTCGTTATCCTTCGTTTTTTTTAATAGCCTTCCTATGGAAGCAATTTTAAAGATGTATTCACGTCAAAAACATTTTATTGTTTTTAGCAAAAGGAACAGGAAATTGAAATTGTATAAAAGTAATTAATAGGGTTGTATTATTTATATACTTCAATTTGTAATTTTAAGAAAAACAAGAGAAGAATTTTTAAGTTTAATTGATATAAAATAATAATTGTAAATGATGAAAAACCTTGTGGAAATAATTTTTCGTAAATTACATTTACACTCTTTAAGAATTAGACATATATATCTTAAAGCAATTCATGTGAGAAAATTTTCTAAAATATATAAGATTGATCAAAATAATTTACATAAAACAAGTTTCATTTAAGTATAATTTCAAATAATTTAAAAAAATGTTTAAAAAAATAAATATAAATTTTACATTAAAGTATCAAATATTTCTTCAGTGAGCTAAAGCTCAGATCATCAGACTGCATCCGAATCACTTTGGGAGAAGTAGATTTATAATTATTACAAATTATAAGTGTTATCTAAACAAATGGTGTATATATTCTCAGTAGCAACTGAAAGACGAAGACACATGACTTATGATTTCTATTGAACGTTCCATGTCAGACAGAATTCTGCTCTTATCAAATATGTTTTAATCTCAATTTATCATTTAATCACGCGTCTACACTTGGTCACATGAGGAATATCCTTCATTATGATGAAGTAACACACTGCATTTAATTAACCTTCTGCATAGAAGCATTTCACTGAGGGTAATCATATGTAATAATGAATGACAAACCCACAACCCAGTAATAAATAAAATTTATGTACAACATGTGTTCCTTGAAACACAATATATATAAAAAAACAAAAACGTTTGAATTAGAATTTGACTTTATTATACACATCATATCAACATATCAACCACTTTTTATTTCAATCCGAAAACTTCTTGAGTCGTCACTTCGTGTATAGTATATATACCAAGTGGTCAAATTAGTACGACAGTTTGACACATATACGAAGATTGAACGTAACTTCACGTTTTTGCCATTTAACTGCAAAATAGCTATTAAAAGGAAATTCAGGGTTAGTGGAGCATCAGTTGCACAGTGTTGATTACGATAAAATGGAGAAAAAACGTATTTCAACTGAGTGTGTAAGAGAAAAGATAGCAAGCACTTGACGCGTTGGAAACTGTATCAGCAAAATGGCTGCACCTCTGATATGTTCGAGAGCAGTAGCTATTAATGTTTCCAGAGAGTGGATTACTAAGCACAAAACCAGTTCTCGGCGTCAGGGCACAGTACAGTGAAAACTAGCTCGGGCTATTGCAATGTATGACCAAAGCTAGCTATTGGTCAAAAATTGCACCGTATAGGCAATCGTAGCCGACGACCTGTTCAGAAGACTCTACCAGCGCCTTGAACGAAAGCAAATGCGTTCAGTTTTTAAAGGAGCCAAAGGATTAGAAATAGATGACTGGAAAAGGGTGACGTGGCTCCATGATTCTCGTTTTAAGTAACTCTATGCAGATGACGTGCGAATATGGAGAAAACAGAAGAAAAGCGTCGACCCGATTTGCACTTGCGAAGCTCTTGAAATGATAGATACAATATTAGAATTTGGGAGAAGTTTTCTTGGCATTACATTGGTCCTTTGATTTGTGTGGAAAAACGTTTCAATTCCCAATGATATTCAAATGTTGTCGTAGATCAAGTACATCCTGTTTGCTCTAACGAGAATGGAAACATTCAGGAAGACAATGTTCCTTGTTACACAGCTGTCATTTTCCACAGATGGTTTGAAGAGCATAACATGGACTTGAAATTGTTCAGTTTTAATTTACAATCACCAGATCTGTATCCAATTGAGAATTTGGTGGAAGAGATTGAACAGAGCATACAACTGTTGGGTCCAAAACTCTCCAATCTGAAGGCAATGGAAAGTGCAATGCATTAGGTATTTTTACGGGATTTTCATACCATCTACTAACATTTCATAGAATCCATTCCGGAAAAATTCCATGCAGTTTTTAGAGCAAATGGTGGTCTAATACTGTATCAAATGGGTGGTCATAATAATTTAGCCACTCATTATATAATAATAACAAAAATAATAATAATGAAATGAAATAAGATAAGTATGTATGAATTGTAAATCCTACAAAAACAAATAATAGAGAAAAAATGGATTTGAAAACCTTTAAAAACCCATTGATATATAATTAGACTTATAAAAAGTCAATTGATTAAAATGGAAAACTATTATGTCTTCTAGAGGGGTAACTGATTTAGACTTGCAAACAACAAATATTCAGATAAGTGACTAACTATGATAATGTCACTGTAATCATATATTAATCTATGATGCTTTTATAACGAATATTTATTATATATTTATATAGTGCTATATTTAGAATATTGAATCGATTGGATGCAAATAAGAACAGCATATTTTAGATTAAAGCTAAATCACGGTTGTGTCTGTTGATTATTTAATGAGAGGGAAGAGAGATAATGAGGGAACAGAGGCCTCATTTAGTGATGAGGATTCTGTAAGATTTAGCGATTCTATACAGAAGCATGTATCAGGAATTTATGATTTTTAATTCAGTAGTCCAATAAGTGCGGGGAAATATGGTTAAAATGAATGAAGATACCAAAATTCACAATAAATGTTAGTTAATTATAAATTTGCTCTAGAATATTTATAAGAATTCAATGAGAAATGAAGTTTTAAAAAAGTTATTGACTATGAGTATTACATTTTAATGACGAATGTCAGTGAAGCAAACATTTGAATATTTGTTTTGATTCTATGTGATTACATTAATTTTTAATGGAAGTGCAGGCACGTAATACTTATATGCACATATATATATAAATTGAATGTAGTATACATAAGTATAAGGCATTTAGTGACATATGTATAAGACATAATGATGTGTTTTAAATCCTTAAAATGTATGACACGTATAACACCGGCAAGAAGGATTTCAAATTATAAATGCTATCTTAAGCTATCATGGTTCAGATACATTTCATCACCCTGATTTTGGGTCTCTTGATGATGAAGTCAATTTTACAAATGAGGAATATACAAAATAACTTAATTTTTTTTCCATTATTTGAATTGCGAAAAATGAATAAAGAATACATATATAGTTATTTTGGCAATTTGATGTTCTTTAAAAATTGCTGGGAAAAAATGTTACTTTTTTTTAAGAAACTATTGAAAGTCTTAAGATATAACAGCTTTATACTTTAAATTTGTAAAAATGTCGTAAATCGGAAAACTTGTACAGCATTTAATTAATTTCTGACATATATTGTAAGTTACGGATTAATTAGAAATATAAATAATAATTAGGAACACATCACCTAAAAATGAAAAACGATTTGTTTTCAAACATATAAAGCTCTTCAGAAGGAACACGTTATTAGATTTCCGTAAACTGCAACATAAATAAGAATTAAAATTTATTTTATAAGAATCCTACTTTAAGAACAATAATAAGCAATAATGTAAAAAAATTAAAATTTTTAGCTATTTCAAAATTTAAAACTAGCTAACAGTTTTCTAAATTTTTAGCTGTTGCTGGTCAAAAAGGAAGTTTAAACTCTTAACCAATTATTTATTTAATCAATATTTAAAAATAATAATTACAATTTGAGGGGATTTTATTAAGTTAAAAATTCATCACAAATGTTCTACATCAGGAAATAAAATGTGGATGTATATTTAAATTATAATATAGATAATTTCTATAGTCAAAGTATCTGGAAAAAATATAATTCTTATAACCAGAAAAATTGGGATGCGAGAATTTTTTTTGAATATATCAAGACAATTTCGAGAAAATAATATACAAATAATTATTTTTTCTTAAAATTATCGAAAAAAATATTATCCTTATAGACGTCACGCAACCTATTTTAATAAGTTTAACAGATATAGCTAAGTTACTTAAAATAAATTCACCCTACAATTATTTCACGGATGTCACAAATAATAGCTAAAATACTTTCTTAATGTGTTTTGGGTGTCACATTCCTTGTCATTAAATCAGCAAGAGACATACTCCAGCACATTAAGCCGTCATTTATTGCACACACCCCTTTCTGAAATAATAGCCAATTTTACTAACAACGCAAATAGAAAGTGATATTCTGGCAAAATACATTTTTCTATTCCTAGAAGGCAAAAACTGTTGTTATTCTTCCATTATTTTCATGACGTTCTAGGTCATAGATGTTTCAGGTATTATTTTTAAATAGTTAGAATTGCTCTCTTAAATGAGAGAAGATTTATATTTCTCATCATTCAAAATAAAATTCTTTAGGTCCATTTTCCCAATATTTTTATACAGCATAAAATGTTGGATATTGATGTTAAGAAATGTCGTATTTCACCAGCGTTTGAAATGTACAACTTTTTTGTTCACTTATTGCATAGAAAGATTATCAGTACGGCTATATTTTCAGCTAAAAGATTAAGCTTTTATTTTTAACAGGGATAACAAAGATGTGCTTATTTTCAGAATGTGAACAAAGTAAAGTTTTATATATATATTTATAAGATGTTCCAGTTTTGAATAAATTAAACCAGTGTTTCTCAAACTGTGGGGCGCCCCCCCCTTGGGGGTGATAACTCTACAAGGGGGGCACGAGCATATTGAAAAGTCGAAAACAAAAGATTATTTAAAATAAAATTACTAATTTATCGAAAGTAAACAAACAAAAAATACATTCTGACATAATAAAAAACAGAATACACATTTACACTGATATAATACCCTAATAAAAGTATCAGTACTGCATAATGTATTTCATAATTAATTTAACAATACTAAGTTAAGAATAAGTAAATAATTACCACCATTATTGTGTCACTCTATACAAAAATTAATCCTTATTTTGATAATCTGTGCGGTTCATAATGAATCACTTAACTGCCCATTAAAAATTATGCGATTTGCTCCCCAATGCCACCGTTTCCCACGTAGGCGTGCTTATATAGGGTGTTTTTCTTCAAGGTATAGAACTTTAAATTGCAATAAAACCACGATGTATTATTCGATTGACATGATTTTTTTTATTCGAAAGATAATCTTGTGGCATTACATTTTAAATATGATCAAGCAAGGCGTAGATTCGTCGAATGGGCTCAAAACGAGATTGCCGTTGTTCCCGATTTTCATAAGCGAATTTTGTTTAGCGATGAAGTGCACTTCTGGTTGAATGGCTACGTCAACAAACAAGACAGCCGCATTTGGAGTGAAGCTAATCCACAAGTGTATGTCGAAACACCGTTACATCCAGAAAAACTGACTGTTTGGTGCGCTTTATGGGCTGGTGGAATCCTTCTTCAAAAACGATGAAGGCCACAACGTTACAGTTAATGGTGATCGGTATAGAGCCATGATTACTAACTTTTTCATTCCTGAATTGAACAATCAGGATGTCCAGGAGCTGTGGTTCCAACAAGACGGCGCAACATGTCATACAGCTCGTGCCACAATCGATTTATTGAAAGACACGTTTGGTGACCGCCTAATTTCACGTTTTGGACCTGTGAATTGGCCTCCAAGATCTTGTGATTTAACACCATTAGACTATTTTCTGTGGGGCTTTGTAAAGTTATTGGTCTATGATAAGCCACAAACGCTTGACCATTTGGAAGACAACAGTCGCCGTGTTATTGCCGATATACGGCCACAAATGTTGGAAAAAGTCATCGAAAATTGAACGTCCAGGTTGGACTACATCCGAGCCAGCCGTGACAGTCATATGCCAGAAATCATATTTAAAATGTAATGCCACAAGATTATCTTTCGAATAAAAAAAAATTCATGTCAATCGAATAATATATCGTGGTTTTATTGCAATTTAAAGTTCTATACCTCTAAAAAAACACCCTTCATGATGTATTGGGAAGAGGGGGAAGGCATAAAAATAAGCAAATCCTCTGAAACATAAGTACATCCTTCGCAAACACTGTCATTTTATTGTATTCAAAAGCATGTGGAATATTAGAAGTGCACAAAAAAGATCGTACTTTTGACAGACGTATATATACGTCTGGGGAAAGAACGTTTTAGGTGAGCGAGTCGTTTATATGCGCGGGTGGAACTTAAGACATTTAAATCCTATTGTAGATTTAGCATCAAAGTATTGTATTATTGAATTCATTAAATTGTTATTGTATGGAGGGGGGCGCGATTAAAATTTTGTTTGAATATTGGGTCGCCAGTATTGAAAGTTTGAGAACCACCGAATTAAACTGATAAATTTAAAATACACTTCATTTTAAATAATACTACAACACATGTTATAGTAATTAGAATGACTTGATGCAAATTGTATTGGATAAATAAAATTATTCGATTTAATTGAATTCGTTCTACGTTGTGTATGCCTTTCTCGTAGTAAACAAAACAAAACTTAGGTGAGAAAATACCAATTAGCAAAAATATATTTAAACATTATCCTATTAAGATTTAAATAAGTGTAGATACGATAAAAACGGCAACTTGATGAGCTGGAAGATTGTTCAATCCATATCATTATAGAGAGGTTGTAGGATATTACTATAAAACATTTAAAATTAAAAGAAATCACATTATCTTTAAAATGTCTGATTATAAGCTTATGTGGCATGCAATAGAAACAGTATACAATATAGAAACTCTTTCCTGAATATCTAAGCATCGCGTATAATGATACTGAACTAGACTTAGGAGAGAGGAGAGTACGTAAATGATCGTGTATAATCATTTCGAAACAGAATTCGTTACTGCAGGCAGCCAATAAATTTCTAAGCAGATCAGCATCACTGTAATCATTTAATGGTACGCTCTCGGAAATGCTAAGTGGCTTAATTAACAGGGAGAAAATCTAATATTACTCATTTATGTTTACCAACACTGTCTAATCAGATTTCTTAAGCTCCAAAGACTGCATCCAGTCTCTTCCTGTCGATGACACAGATTCTTTCCGTTTGTAATGCGCAAATGTTCATGGCACATACCTAATGGAAAGGCATTGTTGAAGCGTACTTAGGTGGTGAAATCCAATTAAAGTGATGGTTTTGACTTTGAAATCATATTTTGTTCGACATAAAAATATAGGGAATATTCGCGGGTTGGATGATAAGTAAGAATTTAACAAAAATTACGCTTCGAATGGATGATTTGATCTTGTATTATTAAGAGATATTACTAATTGTGACTTCTCTCATCATGCTAAAATATTTCATCTTATTTTTTGTGTGATTCGCTGTATGTGGAAATGTGTTTTTAAAAGGTTATTTCATTGAAGCCTGCTAAGTAATAGTTTTTAAGGAGGAAGTATTTTTGATTTACCCACGTGTGTGTGTGAAAGAGAGAGACATTTAGAAAATATCAACTAAATGTGTTAAATAATGCGTCATTTACATCCTTTTCTTGTAAATTTATGTTTTTGCTTTTTTTTTCTATTCAAAAAATTGAGCTCTCTGGATAATTAGACGAGCGCCTCTTTACCGATTCATGTATACGTCCTGTTAACCCACCATCTCTGCCATTACGACTGAAATATCTCATGAAAAATTAGAAACCAAAACCCTTCTAGCATGGATTATAATGAGATCGATCCACCTTCTTATCTAAGTGGTGGTAAATGTTACTAACTGGTTACTACTATAAGACTTCTATCATCCAATTCTCCTTTACCTGAGCCATGCAGTACCTCATTTTTTCCCAAGTTTTTTACTAAAAAGGGCAATATGTCAAGAAGACCTATAAATAAATTGTATATCACATGCATCGTACATCTTACTGGCACCTTAGTAAAAAATTCGCTATTTTATAAAAAAAAAAGATGAAAAATCAAATAAACGAAAACAACAACTGTTGAAGAAGACTGAAAATAACAAGATTAAGTTAGCAAATTCTTTAAAAAATCTATAAAAACATGGAAAAAAATAATTTCCAGTGATCACTCAGCTTACAACTTTTTAATTTCCATGATTCAACTTATTTATGTTCAGTTCCTTGCACAGACACTGATGTTGATTTGAACTCAGAGTACTTCTTTGGTAAAAATTTTTTAATTTGTGGTGAACAAAGAAAATGAAATTGGAGCTCCGAAGTCTTATGTATAAAATTTGGGACAGAATTTTCCTGTGTTAGTTGGAACGATGCCATTACACATCGCCCATAGTCATGGAATTTTTGAAGTTTATTTCATTTCTCTTTATGTTAATTTACACGACACGATTAAAAAAATCCGGGATTGTTACCATTGCTCAGGGCGAAAGTAAATACATAAAGGTGAAAAAAAAACTTGGGAGAATCCCTTGAAATGGATTCTCCCAACCCTCCCCTACCTGGCCGCAGCTATTATCTTTCAAAACTAGTTAGCTTTGTTCCTCGATGTAAGACAGACGGATTTTCTATAACAGTATTGAACATTAAATTCTATTAGCGCTTGATAAAACACCAATGAAGATTTTGGAAGTTCTAAGTAATGCGTATGGTGAATCTACCATGGCGAGATCCAAGGCTTACGAATAGCATCGGTATCTTAAAGAGGTACAAGAATCCATTGAAGATAATGAACGCGTTGAGAAGGACCTTGGACAGGAACGCGGAAAATGTTGCGTTGGTGTCTGAAAGTGTCCTTAAACATCGTCTCCAAACACTTGCATAAGTTGCTGAGGCTACACACAATTTGAAGACGCCGTTTGAATAAATTCATTCTTCGTAAATGGCTTCAGTTATGACGGAGTGACTAATGGTATCTTCTGCATGACATCGCGCAAGCACAACGATACCAATTGTTAAAAAGTTCCTCTCCGAAATTTACAATAAACATCCTTCCACATCTCTTTATTTACCAGACTTAACCCCGTGTTGCTTTTACTGGTCTCCATTAAGGTATTCGACTACGTTCGGAACCGTGATTTTGCAAAAGAGCATAAACGGATAATTTTCATGATAATTAGTGTCACTTAGATTAGAATATATGCATAAAATTGTTTTAAAAACATTTTGACAAAATAATTCATTTAAATATAACATTTTGGCAAAAACTTAACTTAGAATAATCTTTTATCCAAATGTTCTCTTTTTGTGCAAAATGGTTCTATTATAATAATATTTTGCCTGTATATAGCTCAGACCTCTCTACAGAGGCTCAACTAGAATTTTTGAAATATATAACTTAGCAGTGGGTTCATTCATATTTTACGAAAACAGAGGGGAGCAATTTTAAGAAAAAAACGCCGATAATTATTTTGTGATGTATCTCCCCTTGGAAGTACATCCCTCGAAGTATCAGCGTGAGGTAGAGGTGTAGGGATAGCGAAAGAACTCGGATCAAACATTATCTTAATATGACTTTATTAAGATATTCAACTTAAACTTTCAACAAATTTAATTACAATAATTAATATGAGAGATTCTACAATGACGCAATACGCAACACACAATATATATATTTATTTTTCTAATTCAGACCAATCTCAATGATCGAACCGATTAATCCTCAATTCTAATAAATAAGTAATCTTACATTATATTAGTCCGTAACGCTACTTATCTTTATCTGCAATGGTATGCAGCTTGACGACTAACTTCTAGTCGAACACCAATATGTTTATCCACGACACGTAGAACTTAAATCTTGAACCACGAACTTCAATAATCATCAACTGCCACAACGCATGTCAATTGTCAACATTCCTTTCCATTGCCTATATTATTTGAATCTCTTAACTTCTCGTTTCTTGGATTTGGTTGGAAAAAAGTTGCCATTAATTCTGGCCCAAAGAACCCAAAGGACTTGTTAAAGAAAAGACGCTTAAGACGTCACAATTTCAATTGGTGGTAACTTTGAAAATAATGTGAATTTTTCAAAAGCTCTATTTGAACCTCTGTAGAGAGGTCTGAGCTATATACAGAAAAAATATTATTATAATAGATCCATTTTTCACAAAAGGAGAACATTTGGAAAAAAAGATTATTCAAAGTTAATTTTTTGCCAAAATATTATATTTAAATAAATTTTTTGTCATAATGTCCTTAAAACAATTTTATGGATGTATTCTAATCTGAGTGACACTAAGTATCATAAAATTATCCATTTATGCGCTTTTTTAAAATCACGTTTCCGAACTTAGACGGATACCTTATAAAGAAGAAATCATTTAGAAGGAGGCTGTGTTCTGTGTGATCAGATGAAGTGAAAACAACATCGCAAGAGGCCTCAGGAGAGGTTGGGAAAAATGGCTTCCAGGTGTGTTTCTAGAAATTACACGAACACTTGCAGAAGCGTATCCTCGCCCAAAGGGCTACTTTGAAGATAGATGTGCTTCGGTGGTGTGAACTATTCAGGGTCAGATGTTATACACCTTTCTTCCAAATTTTTGGATCATACTACTTAAAATTTTGATTCATGATTACGGTACAGTAGAGTAAGATAACGAAAAATGAGTTTCTTTTTACAAAAATCATAAGTTTAATTTTAAATCAGAGAAATAAAAATTTTCTTAAAAAAAGGTCTCTTTAAATTAAAGTTGTAAGAAGATATTCCAGAAACAATAAACTTCGAATAATTAACATTCAAGCCAAGAAAAATCGAGAAAATTTAATTTCATCTACTTTTATTTTTCTGTATATTAGGGTCCACAAACGTTTTGCAATTATTTGTTATTATTCAAACATTGAAAACGTTATAAAACACTTGTGGACAATAAAGGTATACGTTTGTGAATTTTGAATGATTTTTATATGTATGTAATTTGATTAAAAGGATGGATGCTTCAAAAAATAAATCTATTTAAACTTCTAAAAGGGCATAAATTTTTTTACTGCATGGAATTCTCGTAATTGAAATAAAGTGTCATATATTTTCATTCTTTTACCATTTTTGCATTGGATTTTAACAGGCTTTTATATTTTTATGCACTAACGTATTATCTACTTGATATTTATTTCATTTATTTGTAAAATAAATAAGAAAGAAAACTAGAAATTCCTATTTTCGTGCTTCGATGTTATTCTTGATGAGTAGTTTAAACAGAAAATAATATCTTAAATATAATATTATTATTAAAATAATTGATAAGAAATAATTGAAGGTTTTAAATTTTTAAAATATGTAAGAAATATGAGCCATATTCTCAAAAACTTTAAAATATAAATTTAAGTTAGAGAAGATAATTTGTTCAAATAATATAGAACAATATTGTTCTATATTAGAATGATATTAAATTAATAGTTCGATAATAGAATAATATTGTTCGGCTTAAACGAAATCATGATAATTTCATTTGACATCGAATTTAAAATGATCAGTTTTAAGAAAATACATTTTAAAAGAAATACTGTCATTGAAAAATTTCTGCTTAATTATCATCAATAATAATATGATAATTTATTTTAAAAGAGTCGTAAAACAATTTTTGAATAATATTTGGTTTAAATAAATGCATAATAAAACCGTACTTTAACATTCTCTAAGAAAAAAAGAGAGTAGGACTCTTAAAATTTGAATTGTTTTTTGGATACGTGTGTGTGAGTACTGAAGAAAACTAATAAAATTATATTACAGATGCATTTTATTTATGCATTCTTACAGAGTATAAAATAAGTATTTTTTTATTTAGCAAACTGTACTTTTCATTGAACACTTCATTGTATTAAAGTGAAAATTTTTATGCAAAGGTTAAATTGAAAACAATAAAGATAAAACTAGTTATGAGCATAATTTAAAATGAATTCATAAGATATATACATAACTTGAATGTTCTGTTTGTATTACATTTTTATATATAGAGGTAATAACTTTTTCTCTAAAACATTTAAAAGGGAAAATTGCAGCCGTTTTCAATAAAAAAACTCTTTTTACAATTCTTAAATATCTGTGACATTAATTCATTTACCTATAATAAATATTTTTTTAAGCAATGAACACATATAAAACAAATTTTTTTCCACTGGGAAATAAAATTTTAATAACGTCCGTTTTCAATATTTCAACCACTATTTATAAGAAATAATGAAAGAGATTGAAGAACAAAAACGAACTAAATTTTTTGATGAACGTAGCTAACAAATCTAGCTTCATATTTAAACAAAGAAAGCAATTAATATAAGCCTCATATTCAAACAAAATATTTAATTTTAAAATATAAATGATACAAATTGAAATATAGTAGCATAATGTTTGAAAAACAAATGTTTTAAATTCTTTAAATAAAATGAATTTATTATAGTAGAAGACTACAAGATGGAATTTTTAATTTAGGAAAATTTAAGGCATGCGTTAAAAAAAATTTCAAATTCTAAGCGTTTGCCGGTATAGAGGTTAGTGACGCTGATTGCGGTTCCGTTGTGCATGGGTTCGAATCCCGGAGAAGGTTTGGATGTTTGTAACTGTATATTGCCTTCGCGGCATGGGGATTTTCTAAATAAGCCGTCGAATCAAAAGCCCCCTCATGAAGTTGGTGGAAAAAGAAGAGAAGTGGAATGATCCTGACCACACAAAGGGCGTTCTCCCTTAAAATTGGGGTGGAGTTGAGCTAAGCCTTACTGCCACCTCCTTGGTGCTCAACGCTAACGAGACAGGCGTAAATATCTAGCTCTTAGCCAAAGAAGGAGAACTTTAAGAATTGGAAAGAAAAAATGGTATTTAATTTATGTACTTAAAATCCGTTTTACGCATTTGATATTAAATGTGAATAAGAAATTCAAATAATTTCTTTGGATAGTTTCCAACGCCATGAGGAAGTTAGATATAAAATGTGTGTGTGTGTGTTTTAAAAGTTAAGTTTCATTCTTTCAGTAGAGTATTCTTGAAAATGAAATTTTAACACAATAAATAGCTAACTTCTAGTGTTAAGTTGTGTGAAGTTAATTTTTTTTTAATGTATGAAAAAAAATTTGCTAAGCATTTCAAATGAAGATTTTCTTTATTCTACTCCGCAAACGCTTATATATTCTATTAATCACTGTTTTATTCAATTTCGACTTTTAACTTTTTAGGTACGTGATCGTAAATTTACCATAAGAAACAAATAATTGCCAAAATATTTTGACTTATAATATTTTATATTCCCTTAATGTTTCTTTTTCTATTAGCAAAATTAATAATTTTTTCGGTGGATCTTGAATCTTTGTTTTGCCAATAATTGTAATTATAAATATTTTTTGGTTTTTAAAAATCCAGTAGTGAAATGTAGAAGTGTGATTGCAAAATGTACTTAAAATAAAGCATGGATCAAAGAATGTGGAAGAAGATATATGTAAGATATTTATAAATAGTAATGGAGTTTTTGTGTTTTTGACTTTTCAATACAGAATTATTTGTACCAAAGTTCATACAAAATTTCAGATGTACAAAAAGAGAGCCTTTAGTTTAGGTTGTGAAGATCCCCTTGGATCTCACTTTGAGAACGAGAATAATTTGGAGTCAGATAAGAGCCAGTAGCCATTTTTAAAAATAACTTTCTTTATTTGGTTATCTTTCCCAAATAGAATCAAAGACTTTTAATAACAAATATATCAAAATAGCTATATGAGGTTTAAAAGGGACTTTCCTTTAAATTAACTTAAATATTTAATGATCCAATTAATTAACAATCAGAATATCGATCACGCAGAGATTACCACGATAAGAGATCCCAGAATTATGTTCAATAATATTCCTATTGAACATTTAACTTTAATCTCACTCCTAATATAAAGCTTTAATGAGACTTTAAATATAAATCAATATTTACCACACTGAATCTCAACTCTTCCTGAGATTAATTTATCCACCTAGAAATCTTCAATAATAAATCTCTAACTTCACTATTATATCTTTCTGCTTCAATCTCTCTCTCCTACTGCTTTTTACTTTACTATTCCGTTTAACTTAAATACTTTATCTAATTTGCATAACAAGGAATCCAGTCTCCTTTTTGGAGCTGATTGGAAATAGGTAGGAGAATTAAATTTCCCTAAAAAAGACGTCTCAGAAGGTTAGTGAGAAAGTTCCGTATAGGTTTGTCACAAGGTTATTTAAGGGGACACGATATGATTTAATTGACACAATTCGGTCAAAAATTCGAAAAACGTTTTAAAGCCTTAATTATTTTTCATACACTTTTCTGTAATTTTATAAAATTTAAAACCTCTAAGTTAAAAAAATCAGACTTATGATAGTTTTTATTAACATCCCACAGGCAAATAAAAGTTTTAAGCGGACTTATCTCAAAAAGAAAAGTATCTCATTTATATCATATAAAATGCTATGGCGTTTTTCTATTGTGTGTCTAATACTTTGAAATGATTTCTACTTATTGATAATAACACATGTAGCAACAGTTTTTATGCATTTTGCAATCAAAACAATAATCATATTTTAGAATATACACATTTTTTAGAGAATTTTCAAAAATCATTCAGAAAAGTGTTACTATTGTTACTGATGTCACCTGATCGGCAAAGGCCAGATCAAGGCCCACGAAATTCATCACGACAAAGGCATAAGCGACACCTGTCGTTAGCCGAATCTTAGAGCACCATGCAGATGACAGAGCAATTTAGTTTCACCCCAATTTTAAGAGAGAAAAACCTGGTGTTGTCAGAGGCCTCCCATCTATATTCCCTTTCCACCTACCTCACGAGAGGACTTGCGGCTCGACGGCTATTTAAAGTACCCCAATGCCGTAAAGGCACTATACATTTGCTTTCATTCATGTCTTCTCCGGGATTTGAACCCAAGCTCAACTGCACAGAAGTCAGCGTCGCTAACTACTGTACTACCGAATAGGAGATAAAGAAAAGAAAGTATTTTACATATATCCGTCATGGTAGTAGCTAATCCATGCCAACTTTTGTCATACATAGTTTGTTGTACTTGTAAATCAAATTTCATGTGTGTGCATCAATTATTGTAAGAGGAGTAGCATATTAAATTCCCTTCATAAATTTAAAACTTTTCTTTAACAAAGTGAATGATTAGTATTTTGAGAAAAAAGCCGGTTTTATATATACGCGTAATTCATAAAGCTGCTGTTTGTTGAAGATGCAATATCATGAAGAAATCATCCGAAGGAAGTATTCAGATAATGTCAAGTATAGGATGTCGTGCAAAGTTGTAAAATTGCAGAGTCACCACGCAAACGTTGTGTGAGCAGCAACCTCTTAACTGATGCTGAAAGCGTATAAATAGATATCTGTAGAGGAACGCTGAAAATCGTGCATGATTATTTGTTAGTGGTGATTGTTTAGTGGGACCTAAGCATGCATCCACAATGAAATAGGGGAAAATTCAACAACTTACGAAGTTTATGAACGTGAGAGAATCATTGGCCTTCGCGATGGAGGATTTTTCTGTTGCGCAATAGCAGATCGTTGTGCAGTGGAACAGTTGCACAGTGATACGAGCTTTGAAGCAGTAGACCAACAAGCACCAGACAATTTGAAAAACTGGGAGTGGACGCAGGAAGGTGATATCAGTGAGCGATTACTAATCACCTGGTCCGCATGGCGGAGAATGACCTTACAGTTGCCTCCAAGCAGTTGACAGCAAGTTGGTCTATTGCTACAGGTGTATTAATGTCAGCATCGTCAATTGGTCGACGTCTGATGCACATTGGACTGCGTGCAAGGATTCTTTTATTCGGAATCCTCCTCACGGCAAACCATCTATAGCTGCGTCTGCAATTGACTCAAGAACACAGAGCTTGGAGGGTTGATCGGCAACACGTTGTCTTTTCTGATGAACCCCGCTTTAATTTTAGGAATCGTGATGACCGCATCCATGTTAGAGACTATACCTGAGAACGCTGCCTTGCAGAGTGCATTATAGAACGTCGTAGTAGCTAATACCCGGATACATGGTCTGGGTTGCGATTCCGCATTATGAATGATCTCAGCTGCTACGAATTGAGAGTAATCTGAATAGCAACTGGTACGTCCATGAAATTCTAGAACCCGGAGTCGTTCACTTCGTTCAAGGAATCCTTTGAACTGTCGTACCATAGGATAATGAACGCAAAACATGTTGCAAGTAATGTTCGAGACCTTCTTTCAGCCTAACACAGCCAATTTCTTCATTAGCCTGCTTATTCGCAAGATATGTCGCCTATTGAAAATGAGCGGAATTTGATTGGTTGGTGTCTCACTTGTGATCCGTGTCCTAAAACAACAAAAAAGGAACTTTGTGTGCTCAAACAAGCAATACGAAACTCTCTTCCTCAAGTAAACATTCAACATCTATTTGACTCAATACCATGCCATATAGCAGCACTCATTATAGAGCGTGGTAGCTACAGCAAGTACTAATTTAGGACACTTAATACCATTTTTTTAAATTAGAAATTTTTTGAACCACTACAATACAGTTGTGTAGTACAATTAATTTAATTTTGATGACTTCTTCATAGTGTTGTATTTTTTTAAAGACAGCAGTATACATTGGTTAAAAGCGGAAAAATAGCGAACACCGTGAAATCAAAGTTTTTTGTATAAATCGTACCCTATTCCCTACAATTAGCAAATTGAATTTTTCATATCTGATTGCTATTATGTATTGAGCAATGTATCGGTACAGCAACAGACTGTATTGTACTATTTAGCCCTTAACTTCCCACTGTTGCAATTTCTGCAACATATGATTTATTTTAATTTAACAGACTCAATATTTTTTAATTACCTACAAATCACTTATCTGAGAAAAAAGATTACTGCAACGAAATACACGCTAATTTTGTCTCTAGTACATTTTTTCAGAAATCACTACATTTATAAGAATCTCTGATGCCTCAAAAGTTGTGTTTTTGCTATAAAAAGAATCCTTTATATTGTGTGCTTCTTTTTTTTGTTGACGAAATAAATTACCAGGTACGGAATTTAAACATTTTATTATGAATAATAAAATCCTCATATAAAAAAAAGTTTTGTAATTTACAGCACTACCATTCAATGTTGCACTTCTGCAACAAACTAAAATAATGACTGAAATTCAATTTAAAAACAGCTTAATTTTTTTATATATTTGTTCCTTTTATTATTTCTTAAGAACTAGCTGATAAAATGTTTCATCGGAATTTAAAAAATTGGGATATTAAGGGTTAACAGAAGTTTTCCTCTTTAAAATATGAACTAATAACAAAATTCTCGAAGCACAAAAATTAAAGAAGGTCAATAACCTCGCGATTGGAATATTTTACATTTTTCTTGAGATGAAATGAAGTTTATGCAATCAGTTGAGCACAGTAGTACAAAATAATAGCTAAACGTCAACAGCTTCCTTAAGTTTACATAAACGTTTCACTTTTTCACCTATAAAACTTATCCAAAATTTGATGTTTCCTTCAAACATCTTTCATTGTAACTTTTTCTATATTAACTTATGAAACTTGGATTAGAATTTAGTTCTAAGTTTGTAATAATTTATATATGATAACCTCTTTCCAAATACATTCTTTGAAACACGTTTTCTTTTTTCAGAAATATACAGACCTTATTATTGAAATGTATTTATTGAATTTACGTATCACTGTTACAGTTTAAATATTTTAGAATTTGGAACTCATATATATTTAAAATGCAGCGAATATAATTCTGAATTTCAAGAAAGGCTTAACGATATAAAACTTTTTCTTATTTCTTTAAAATAAAATCTATCAATGTATTACGAATGTCTCAGGCATACATACAGAAATATCTATAAGTTGCTTTTCTTTCTTTAAGAAAATAGATACATTCAAAATCATGCACTGCAGCGCGGGGAAAAGAAAATTTTTCTATGGGAAAAACCCCGTTTTTTTAGGTACATGGATGCAAATATTGACGTTCGGAAAGATTTTTCCGTTCACACGAAGAAAGTGCATTGCCTTAAACTCGGAAGCTGTAGGTCTTATATTTGCACTTGCTATATCAAAGAAAGTCGTTCAATTCCGTCGTTTGAACTTTCCCTACTATAATTTATACAAAAACGAAACCATTTTCATATTTCTTTTCAAATGTACTGCTTCCACTTTCCTACGTTATAAAAAGTACCATGTTCATAATAATGAAGTTAAATATTGAATAGTTATACCATTTATTGAGAACAAAAAAAAAACTGTTTAATTGCAGCTTTCTAAATAATTATTATAAATATTTTTTTTTTAAAATTCTGAATAAAAAAGTTTTTAATACCTTGCAAAAAATAACTATTACAAGTGATTACAACAATTTTTTTATATATATTTACCATGCTGCCTTAATATGAATAGCTAACTTACGCACTTGCAATATTTACAACAAACACATGTTGTACTTATAATGTGTAAAACTATTTTTTATTAAATTTATATAATTATACTCCACATAAAATTAAAGCAACAGTTTCCAGGCTTTATTTTTGTAAGAAAAAGAGAGATTTTAAAATTAAAATTTACTAAAACTCACTCTTTAGGAAAATTATAATAATGAGGGGATTTCTTTAAAGCGACTCCGGGAATGAGGGACTTTATAAAATATCTTTTAAAAAAGTATAAAAAGTTTTTACCAAATTCAGTATGTCAATTTTCAAACAAAATCTTCACAACTAAAAAAAAATCAATTAATACATCAAAAAGAAAGTCAAATTCTTGCTTATAAAAACATAAACAGTTTCTTCTAAACATTACTGATAAAATAAAATGCTCATAGAGTGTTTTGTTTAATTTTCAGAATAATTGAAACATTTCAGGGGTAAAAATGAATAAACGAAAAGGTCAACAAATTATTTATACACTCATGGGCAAACAAATTAGCGCACCAAGAAGTATGAGGGATCGCAGTGAAACTTGTGGCATGAAGGTACATGTCGGGAGCTAAGCAAATGAATAGAAATGCAGCGTGATCGGGCTTTACGAATAACCGGTAGAGGGCTTTTAACGTCGCTCTCCGTGGAGTATGAAAGATGTAACCAAAGCTTGTTTAAATGTGCTGAATTGCTTACAAAGGAAGATCTGAGGTATACATTCCATTACGGAGTTTTCGAAAACAATATCAGCAAATGTCGCAGTTTTTGAGGGGGAGAATAATCGGCATGATGGAAGCTGGGTGGTGGTCAGCTAGGCGAGTAGCTCGTTATAAAAGCCTCTCTGATTGTGATGTGAGATAATTTTGGGACCAGTGGATCCGAGAGTTGTCATTCACGCAAAGACCAGCCTCAGGAAGCCTTCGACAAATAAGTCGTCGAAAAGAACGCCACATCGTAAGAAAATCACGCGTACAGCTAACTGATTCATTGGCCGCCATCCAGGGACAATTACATCCTTCATTAGGAGCCCCTGTGTCTTCTCGAACCATACGAAGGCTCTTGGCTGAAGGACATTTGGGATAGCGACACCCATTACGTACGCTGCCCTTGACTCCCACCCATCGACGTCGCCGTTTGAAGTGGTGTCACTCACAAGGAAACTGGACTGCAGCGGAATGGAATCAGGTCGACTTAAGCGACGAATCGAGATTCAATCTCAGCAGTGATGACAATCGTGTTCGTGTGTGGAGGCCCCATGGTGAACGCCTCAATCCTGCCTTTGCTTTACAGCAACACACCGTTCCCACAGCTGGTGTGATGGTATAAAATGCCATTGCCAAAAATACACGGTCACCCCTAGTATTGATCCGTGGCATCATGGCAGCCCAGCAGTATGTTCATCAAATCCTACAACCACATATGCTTCCACTCATGCAACTGCTCCCAGATGCCATTTTTAAACAAAACAATGCTCGGCCTCACATGTCACAAGACTATCTATGCACTGTTACTACCCTTCCTTGGTCTGCCCCATTACCAGATTTGTCTCCAATCTAGCATATCTGGGATCATTTGGAACGGTGAGTTGGGCATCCCACGAGTTTGAACGAACTAGAGGCAAGGTTACAGCAAATATGGAGCTAAATATCTCAAGACATCATACATAACTTGTATGTCTCAATGCCCGTTGGTATCGCTTAATGCATTCGCGCTAGAGAGGATTCAACAGGGTATTAAATCCTCCGTTCTTTGGCCTTTTCCTCTGAAAGAAATGATCCTTTTTCTCTGATTTTCTAATCATTTTGCTCATATCAAAGTAGTCATCACGTATGTAAAATTTCGTTTCATTTTGACGACTCCTTGGTGCTCTAATCTTTTTGTCCATGAGTGTAAATGAATCGAACGCTGGGCTACAGTCTTAATCAAAAGAATAACGACTCGGGGTTTAAGGAAATATAAACACATTGGTATAAATTTGGCAATTATAAAAGAAATGAAATAAAATGGTCTGAGTTCTTTTAATATGAAAAGCTACATCGATGTCCACTGTTAAAACTCAACTATAGAAAACCGTATTATTGAACCAAAATTAATTTCAGGGAAGAAAATAAATTCAAGTTTGCTCGTCAAGAGATAGATTTATTTATATCTACATCAGCTTCAACAGGAAAAAGACATATGTTCCAAACATTTAAATATTGGAGATTCTCTTTTATTTTGGAAAGCCTTTTCTTTAAGGAAACTGTTGAGTACTTTTATCTCTAGGATTTCAAAATCGTCATACGTACTTTTAGTTATTAGGAACACGAATTATCTGAACGGTGAACATTGTTGTGGCTTTTCTTGACACTACAGTGCAGAAAAACACGGGAAATGGGAGAACTACATCGATAGAATAGATAGAAGTGGCAAAACGCCGTCTATTCAAACGAGTCTCAGCTCTGCTTGTATCATCAGCATGGGCGTTCCGTATCTCGAGTTAGCGAGTAGAACGTACCCGGCTTAATTCCATTCCACATCTTTATACGGGTCTTGCACCTAGTAAAATGTTATGGACAGCAATTGGGTACACCACACGAGTACGTCTTGTTAGTATCGCAGACAATTTGAAAAGCCAACTTTATATTTCTCCGATACCAAGGTTTGTGCTTGTGCCTATTTTCGAGGCTTTCATTAAAATACTTTCTTTTTTATAACTCAAGACCCATTGTGTTCTTATTCACCTCGATACAAAATTCATTCAATTTTTCAAACAATCAACACATTTTCCAGATCTCTCACACTTTGAAAACATCTGGTCATGGGTTGCTGAGTGACAGGGTCGCAACCACTCTAAGGCCACTGTGATTAATAAAATGTTGCATAGACATGAAGCAGCATAGAATCAATTTCTCATATTTGTCATCCGAGACAAGTCTGAATCAATGCCTAAGTGGGTAGAAGTATTGTAGCTCACAGAAGCGGCAGTTGCATGTAATGATTTTACATTCTATACAAACCAAAATTTATAAAAGATTTAGTAGTTTCTTTCCTTACTATGTTCCATATATACCGGATGTACATAATTTAACTTGAAATTTGCGAGCAGTCTGTAGCAAAAATTATACAGAAGAATTGCATGAAAATTGGCTAATGGCAGAATAAAATAATGAGAATTTTAACAAGAAAAAAAAAACTCAATGACTTTCAAAAACCACTCCTTGGAGGCGTATCATAGCTTTACCGAGAGCACTTAAATAATCTACAAAATATTTTACCAAGCATGCTCAATATGCTATCCACCATTGTATTTTGTCATTTCACTGTTATCTAATGCTTATAAAATGTAAACTTTGATTTTTTCAACAAAGTCTAGACGTGGGAGTGGTTGTTTCTCGAGGGATCGGTTTGTAGCTCTAAGCCAGTGCTTCTCAAACTTTCAATACTGGCGCCCCCCTTTTCAATCACAATTTTTATCGCGCCCCCTTATACATAATAATTTACTGAATGCAATAATAATGCACTTTACGATAAAAGCAACAATATTTATTATAAACCGTACAAATTCATGACATAAGTATTAAATTTTGTATATGTTACGCAAGCAAAAGTGAAATAATAGGATAATTACTAAGTTATTTTCCTTTCTCTGATTTTTAAATTGGAACGTATTACAAAATGCGGTGGTTGCTTAGAAGACAAAATATAGATATCAGCTAAATATAGAAGATGAACTCAGAGGGTCAATTTCTTATCTTAAAACTCCTTTCAAAAACTTTGCTCTGTAAGACAAGCCCATGGAAGTAGCTAATAATTATTAAAACTTGTTCTTAATTTAGTATTAATTAATTAGTCATAAAATACTCTGTGCACCACTCATACATTAAAAAGTGTTTCTCAAACTTTCAATACTGGCGACCCAATTTTCAATCATAATTTTTGTCTCGCCCCTGTACAACAATAATGTATTTACTGCAATAAAAATGCACTTTGAGAGACGCTAAAGTTACAATGCGATCTTAATTATAAACCGTACAAATTAATACAAGTATATTAAATTTTGTGTATATTTTAAGTATATATATATTTTAAGAAAATTACTTAAAATATATATATTTAGAATTATTATTTTCTTTCTCTAATTTTTAATTGGAACAGATCGCAAAAATGATGTATTTAATTAAAGATTTATTTCCTTCAGCATTCATTTCTCAAAGTACAAATGTCATTAGAAAAATAGTCTAGTCAATGTCGCTCTCTATCATATCCATCACATCTGGCATTATAGGTACGTTTGCGTGAGTCTGGGCAACCTATCGGACGTCTGCGCAAAACATGTAAATGCTTTTCCTCGTACAATTCAGTCAGTTTTGGTCGACTTGATACTCCTATAACTACCGAATCTGGCTTGAATGCACATTTTTTAATTTCCACGTTAATTGTAATTTACGGTAATTAAGTATTTACGGCAGTAGATTAAAACAATATCATACAGACATTTTTAAGTTGTAAGCAAACATTCGACCATAAAAAAGAATCAACAAGTACACAGACGAACGAGCATGGTTCCGAAAAATTAAATCAGGCGATCTTCTCAAAAATACTTAAATTTTGGATTTACCACTACTGAAGTAAATGATGGGAAAAAGCCCCAGCTCGATATGTGTTAAAAACTTACAAATCTGTAGAACAATATGTGAAAGTTGTTTTAAAACATGTAAACTCATTTAGCTATGTTGGCAAAGAATTTTAAAAAAAAGTATTTCTGGATGAGGGACAGCTTGGCAGCAAGTTACAGAGTGGATTAGGGATCTATTTCAAGATACTCAGAAGGGCTCTCAACTTCTGAAGAAATCTTCATAGATTTCACATCCAAAGTGAAAATTAAAAGGCAATTTTGCCAATAAATCGCTCTTTGAATTTGGGGTAGAGTGGATGAGGAATTATCTGTACTGAAACAAGCACTTGTATACTAGCCTACGCCATTTCAACATCGTACCTTTTTTCAAACGGATTTTTATAGTGGATGCCTTGAAGACAAAATATAGATCTCAGCTAAAATATAGAAAAATAACTCTTTAAGTGTCAATTTCTGATATTAAACCTTCCTTTGAAAAACTTTCCCCTCTACAAGAAAAGCCCGTGGAAGTCCCTAATTATTAAACTTGTTCTTAATTTAGTAATAAGATTGATTGATTGAATATTAACGTCACTGTTCCAGCTGCGACGAGGCTTTTTTGACGACGGACCACGTAATTTTGAACCATGGTCAAGTGACGTGGATGACACCTGAGCTGGCAACCTTCTCTCCTAACTACCACTCCACACCAACGGGAAAACGTTTCAACTCTCAACAGATTTAACATGCATCGCTGCCCTTCATGGCGGGTCTTTAGGTAGTACTGGCTCAAACTCGCGTGACAAGGCAAGCCACGATCCGATACCTATACCACTCGGCTACCGCGGCCAAATTCAGTAATAAGTAATTATTTAAAAATACCTTCTTCAGTACTGATGCATCAAACGTATACTGGCTGAAACACGACTCTTCGCACGAGGATTCATTTTTTAAAATAATAAAACATTATTCTTGATATAATAGCTGAACTGTAAGGAGAGTAAAGCTGTATGCACGACATTGTATGCCAAAAATGTAAAATGATTTTTAGATAAATGCTATAATTGTACAATAACTGTTTAAAGAATTGTATTTTTTAACCTCACACAATTAGCATTTAGAATAAACGTTAAAATTATGAAAAAGAATATAAAATTGATGAAGAATAATTGTGTTACTTTTAACATTTAAAGCGAGAAGACTTCAAAATGTTTTAACCCGGAGCAGGTGCGTACTGATACAACATTACGTAGTGCGGGGACTAGTCACCCCAATCATTTGTTTAGAATTATTTTTACTGTACACTAGATGCAAATCAAATTCCAGTGAATAATTTAATTAATAGAAAGTATACTTACCTTCTTTCAAGGACTATCTCTAATTTTGATGATTTGAGAAAAATCCAATAAAACTGAATCCAAAATGATTCAAGTACAAGACCATAATAGCAGACGCAAATCAGACACTTTTCAATTATCCCCACAGAAATGTTAAGCCAATCAATTTTTTTTCCGCATCGCTCAATTCATTTACAATTCCCTAAGCGCAAAAGCAAACGCATAAAAAAGATGGAGTGTGAACTAATATTGATAATAACCATACCATTTGATTGAAGGTCAATCAATTGATTAGGCAAACGTACTATACAGCCTGGTAGATCGCTGACTTGCCTTTTCTTTTTCTACAACTAATGTACAGTGTTCCAATATTCACAGTGGTGAATTGTTTATCTTAGAATTTTTCTCAGGGTCTGGTTTGTTTTTCTTTTAACGAGTAATATTTTATGTTAAAACGTAATAAAATCTCTCATTTGAGAGGAAAAACAGAAAATAAAACAAAATGTTTTTTTTTTTTTTTTTAATTTGGTTTTGGGATCAAAAAGATAGCTATTTGATGACGGAAAAAGCCAGATAATAAATATAAATTATGTCAGTGTGTTTGTTATTTTTTTATTATGGAAGAAATTGTTGGTTTACTTCTCTTTCCGGTTTTTTTTTTTAAAAATCTTTAAATTTTTCGATGCAGCTCCTCGCGCCCCTTGTAGGGTTATCGTGCCTTTGGGGGCGCCCCAACACCTTTGAAAACACTGGGTCAAGTCCTTCTCGGAATTTGAGCTCCTCGGTTGCATTTGCATTCCTCCAGCATCTACAGAGTGTAAAAATCGCATGTTCGACTGCCCGAAAGCGCATGGACATGGGGGATATACGCATATGGCGATGCTAAGCTTTCTTTAACCCTTTATCTACCGTATTATTATTTACAATGATTTTTTTTCATGCAATACTTTTTTTTAATCACTACACTGAAAATTAAAGAGATGTCATAAATAAAATATCATATTTGGGAACCTAATTCATTAGAGCTAATTAATTAAATTGATATTTACAAAACTAAAAATAAAATACTTGTTTTTAAAGATTATCAATATTTTAAAATTTATTTACTTTTTTACACATAAAAACAGCTTTTATGCATATACATACCTATTGATGATATTCAAAGAAACAGTCTTTGTTTATTAATACACAAAAATTTATTATATGCTGTGCGTATGAGTGAGATCTCGATTGAACGTTTTTAAAGTACTTCATCCTGAGGGACGATTATGCTGCATTTTTAAAAAGTGGTGCTGTATTTTCTTAACATGAACTACTACACCTTGAATCTTGTTCAGTCTCTTGATCTTTATATTAAGAATCTAATGAAAATCCCAACAGATTATTTGTTGGTACTTCTTCAACTGAAAATAATTTCTTAGTACATCACTGATTTGAGAAATTTCAGATGGTAGGTTCTGTAATAAATCAAAACCCTCTTGAAGACTGGGCTCTTTTTCCAGACTTTCTAAGAGTAAATATTAATAATAATATTAGCACCTTGAAAATCTCTAATTATTGTTAAATCTCAGTTACACATAAAGAACATAAAAACGTTGTTAATTTTGAAATAAGATTAGATATTTCATTTTAATTAATGTGGCAAAAATAACAAAAAACCAGCTCAGATTTAAGGTTAAAATTATTTTTTCAAAACGTTCAAATAAAAGAATAAAAGGCAAAATAAATAAGCGTTGAGCAAAGACAAATGCTTAAAAGGAATTATGGAATGATGACACTTCAACACAACAATAAGCAGCACGGATGAAAAAATCAAAAAGTTCTGCTCAAACACCCAAAAATGTGCAGTCCGTACTTATAAACAACACAAAGTTATTCAACTGTAAAATTAACTATATACACTGGGTTCATATAAAATGCTGCTAATTATTTTCTATGGCTCTTTCATTAACATGCAAAAAGAAAATAAGACACTTACCTTTTGACATTAAGGGGAGTTGAAAACTTCTCTGTTTCTCTATACTGATAATGTTAAATTGGGTTGCTGATGTACCTTTTCAAAATTCCGTTTTATGTACATGCAAGCTTGAAATTTTTCATACTAGTAAAGTACACCTCTTCCATTATACTAAAATGAGCTTAGCTAACTCTTGAATTTTTAATTAATTATGAAATATTTTATGAACATTGGTGAAATTTGACCCATTTTTTACTTAAAAATTCTGTAAAAATTAAATTTTTGAGTTTTACAAAAAGCCTTATTTTAGTATATATTAGGACAACATTATAAATAATTCATGAAAAAATTTACATACCCCAGAAATAGTAGCCAGAAAGGTATTATCGCACATTAAAATTTAAAGGTTAG